>JAMQGT020015143.1:0-49254 GCA_024447675.2 Pterophyllum scalare
ATGTTATGTTAGTTACTTGGTTCAGTTACGTATTGCTTAATTAATAATAAAACAATATTAGTACATGAGAATACAAACTTTATTTTAATCTATATTCTAATGCACTCAGCTTGAACACTGTTATGTAGAACATGAACAGAGAAAAAGAAAGAATAGAAAGAAAACCCTCTGTTTTTTTACCTCATTGTAGATGGATGACTGTGCCTCATCACCTAAACAGAAAAATGAGTATAATCAGGGGTTACAGTGGGGTTCAGCAGGTGGGGGGGACTGAAGATTGGTTTTAGTGGCTCAGCGTGGAGAAAGAATCACTACTCACAATAATTTCTATTGTTCTGCTCCAGTCGATTTGCTTTGCTGCTGCTGCTCTGTGTGGATTTACACAACTGAATTCAAAAAGCTGTAACCCAGTATTTCATGAGCTATCTTGGCTGATTTCCATCCCGTACACTGACACTGTACAGTTTGTATAAAGGTGGAATTCAGCGAATGAATCTGAGCTTCATGGACTTGATCTCATCTCTGCTGCACTTGATGTAACCTGTAACTCTGACCATGAACACTGCAGCCGCTGCGCACCAGTCCAGTCCACAGAGCTTTACTTAAAATGACCTGTTTATCCTGCACTAAATTGCAGTATTTTGATGCAACTTTTGAATAACACAAAGTTAGCGTACCTCAGTTTGTTTTGCAGGATGTTTCACAATATGAAAAATCATAACTTCACATCACATACAGATCCAATATCTGATATAAAAAATGAGAACATTACATGTAAGCAATACATTATGTTATATGATTCTACTAAAGAATTCAGTTACATCCTATGCTGAGCAGTTAGCCATCCCAGACTCTCTCAAGATCTCCTTTCTGCGGAAAGCATAAGAAACAGAATGCAGATTTATTAATGCTTCAACACATTTAAAGCCTAACTTACTGAAGTTAGTCCTTGGAAATTTAAATAACTTCCATGTGTTTTTTGACTGTAATTCTTCCCTCAGATTAAAAAAAGATGGCATTAACTTGTTTAATTAAACTGTTATCAATGTAGTCTGTATCTTATAGGAGGTCACAAGTTATGTCAGAAAGGTACATCTCAGCAAAATAACTAAAATGGCATGAATGTTAAAAGTGACTAAAAAAAATGCAGTTCTTTCTTTGAACAGTCTGACAAACAGAGTGACATGGAGCTTTTTTTTTCATATTTTATTGGAAGCAGAAACACAATGAGACTGCAGTCCCAGGAACCTCAACCCCCAGTAAGAACAACCAGAATAAAAAAAAAAAAAACAAACAAAAAAATTAGAAACATGTTGTGTATAAAAAAAATTCTCATGCGAGTACTTTGTACCACTACACATCATCAGTAATACATATTTATATATTCACAAACATTTGAAAAATAGAAAACAATAATTAAATATCAAAATAAAGAAGACAACAATTGGCAGTTAAACATCAAATAATTATGCGTGCTGGCACAATACTTTTTTTTTTTTTTAAACTTTTTGTTTTATTGTTCCTCTAATGCACCATATCTGGAAGTACAGGACCGGCAGCGCTGTGCAGGTGTCCGTCTGTGTGGTCTGGTCAGTGAGACAGTTCAGGACAGATCATGCATGCATGTCCACTTGTGTCTGTGTGCTTTTCATTGTGCTTCATCTACCTGTGTCCTTAACTTGTGTGTGCACTCCTGTTCCACGTGCCACCCTAATAATCAAACACGCAGTCTGGGCCTCAGAAGGAGGAGAGTATCATTGTCAACAGCAATAAAGATTTTTTTTCTTTCATGGCATTTCCAGCTGTGTACCTGTTACTGATGTTGAGCATATTAAGGGATTGTTTAACTTTTAGTTGTAAAATTTTTTTTCATTAGTAGGATCTAGCAGTTTCTGGCTTACACTTGCATATAAAATTATATTATTTTATATATGTATAATATAATTTTATATGCAAGTGTAAGCCAGAAACTGCTAGATTAAAAATGCTTTGATATTCATCTCCAGAGTGTACGTGGTCTTTCTATACCTTTCAATAGTAGCTACATTTCCAGATTGGGCAACCATTCATGCAAAAATACTGGCTGCGCAGTCACTCGGAGCAAAATTCAAGTCTACAAAAGAGCAGCAAACTTCACTTCACTTCACATACTATGACATGTGTTTGTTACATCCGAGCTATTTACAAGGCCCAATGACAACAATCGATCTCCGGATCAGTTTCCTCTGAGCTGAAAAGCTGTACAACCGAATTTCACGTCTCCAGTCAGCTATACCGCAACTGTGATGTTTGACCCATTGAAATAGAGACAGCATTTACAACATATCAGACAAACACTTGTGCTGATATAATTAGATTAATAATCAACAATGTAAACATTATAAGACTGCTTCAAAATGACTCATCTACATAGACTTTATAGATCAGATGCATAGAGTTCAGTTCATACACCTTGTTCCTATAATGGGGCCTTTAAAATTATTCAGGTTTGGGAGAGGATGGAGGTCCTCATTAGTGGCATCTTAGTAATGAGGCAGAAGAAAACCCAACCAACCATTATTAACACCCCCAGTCATCAATATGATTTCTGTTTTCGGATTCTAATTTTTTTGTTCACATCAAGCATACAAACATCTTTTAGATAAATAAAACAATCAGTCTATTTTTTTTTTTTTTTTTTAAAAAAAAAGGATATTCATCGAAAATAGAAGTGGCATTAGGAGACATGCTAAACAGCGAGCAGTCATTTTCAAACATTTAGTTTCACATAAAAGTGACTGTAGCTTTAGGTGAAGTGGGGTGATTTCAAACAATGCCTAATTCCTGAAATCACATAAAAAGTTTGAGACAAAAAGAAACAAAAAAAAAGGTATAAATGTATTATTATGAGTGCAGCAAAGACCCTGTGCTTCTAAATTTTCACACTACATCTCTGTAGGCCCTCTTTTAAATGTCAGTGCCAGACCTGGTTTGGTCTGGATCTGCAGCCCTTTAGCAGAGGTCTTATTTCTCAATCAGTATTTAGGGTTACAGCACCTACAGGTGGATCATTAGGAGCGATAAATGTTGGCTCATTAGCGGTCGGTGCTCTCCCCGTGGTGCTGAATGTGCTGGTTTGTAACCTGTGTGGGTACTTTAGCTCAGAGGATGTTGCTTTGCAAAATAGGGTCTCAGGGACTGTGTTTTTAATCATCTAATTATACATGCAAGACTATAATTAGCAAGTACTTTTTGAAGGCAGTTAACTTCGTCAAAGGGCTGCTTGGCTAGAGGAATGTTTGCAGTAAAACTGTCTGTCTGTGCAAAAGTAAACAAACAAAATGAAACAAAACAAAGCAATCGCCTAAATCTTATCACCTGGCGTAATGTCCTTCACTTGTGATGGCTTTCTGTGATTACATTTGAAGGTAACAGGCAGCACAGGTGACCACATGAGGTTGACACTAGAACGTATTACAAACACACTCGCACATTGTGCTCAAACGCAGATACATTCATGCTCACTCATTTTCACACATATATAGTCTGATGAGTCACAGTGCTTGATCATCAGACTCATCTCTCTATACAGTCATCATATAGGAGACAGTACAAGGGTCAACAAGACAGAAGGCATTAAGGGTGTCAGGCAGTGTGCTCTGTTACAGGGTAGACGGACATAAAAGACAGAAAAGGACAATCTTTAACCGACCACAGGTCCATTGAATAATCCTGTTTTTATCCTTACATATGTCCATATATATATATATATATATATATATATATATATATATATATATATATATATATATATATATATGATATATAGAATTATTAAAATATAGATATAATCTGGAAGAAAAAAGTAAATAAATATTAAACTCATCATAAATAAATAGTGCTTTATTCCCTGTATGTGTTCCCCACCCAATATCTGGAATGTTTGAGGCTGCAGCCGTTGTAGTTGTTTATGGGTCAGGTGGACAGTTGGTCCTGTTGTGCTTAGGGCTGGTCTTGGCATATATGAGCAATTACTTGTTGGCACTTGCAGTCCCTTCTCTAAGCGGTTGCAAACTAGGGAAGGGACGAGAGTAGCTGGGGATCTGTAAAGTTGAGAGTAAGGGTAAAAAGGCAGATAAAAAGTGAGAAAGCAAGCCAAAAATATTAAAGGCTACAAGATATTTCTCACCCTGACCATTCAAGTGAGGCATGTGTGTGTGTGTGCGTGCAGTTGTGTGTGGGGGATGGCATGACTCTCCTCTAGGAGTAGAGGAAAGCAGATATATGCTGCAAGATTAAACTCTATGTCTAAGTAAATCAAAAGCATGGTTGATCAAATCGTTAACAGTAAAGATAGTGGTGCATTTTTAAGAAAATGTGCGATCCTTTGCTTTGCACTGTGTGATTTTTCACTAAAATAAATATATTTACAGTATTGGATGTGTGGCGACTGCTGTCTAATGTGTGCTTTTACAACACTGGATAATCAGGGCAGTGGCTTGCAGTGGCTCAGGAGAGCTCCTCAACAGCAGGTGGAGATGTCTGATTGAGTTTTAAATTCTGATGTTGTCTCTTAGCTGCGGCCCTCCTCAGCAGAGCGCTGGTCAGACTTGAGTTTGACGAACTCCTTGGCCACGTCGTCATTGTTACGTTGGGAGAGGATGCGCAGGACGGTCAGTCCCGTTTCATCCATGTGGATGCGTTTACCCAGCGGCAACCAGCAGGCGGCGCTGCCCTTAGGGGCCACATCCTTCAGCTGAAGGACAGCCATGCCCACGGTGCGGTCCTCTCGGGCAAAGCAGTAGTCTTTCACACACACCTGTAGCTCGTAGCATTCAGGACCCACCTCGTTACTCAGGGTGCTGCAGAGTTGGGTGATGCAGAGTATTACAAACATCTCCATGTCACAAATTCCTAAAACAATCCCCCAAATCATCACTGTACACCAACTACTTACAAAGTAAAGGTCTCATTGTATTTGGGAGCCCAGCTGTTGTTCTTCGACTTTGTGGCATACTTCCTCTTCTTGTCGCTGAGGTGAGGGCCGATGATATAGACCTCCACAAATGGCCGGAATATTCCCTGCGTCTGCCACCTCAGGTCATTTGCAGCAACCACTGAAACAGACAGAAAGACAAAGCTAAAGGAAGGAAGGAGAGTGGGAAGGTGCGGGTGACTGAGAGAGTCGTGTGGAGAAAATGTGCGAAAATGTGGAGAGGTGAGAGAGGGCGAGTGAACAGGAAATTCAGAAAATACTGGCTCTCCCTCAGGCCTCATATTCAGTTTATGATCAAGATAATGAAAATAGTAATATTCATTACAAAATCAATCAATTACAAAATTATTTTTCTATGGTAGATGAAAAGAAGCCGGTGCCGTGCGATGGCTGTATTGTCCTAGCCACAGGATCTGGAATAGTAATTTTTAAATGTTAAGCGCTTTTCCAGAAACATTCTCAGATTCAGTTCCTAAATGTGAAAGCAAAAACAATTAAATATAATTTTCTTTCACCTTTAACTGTAACTTTGTGCTCTCCGGTGTTCGGGTGAGTGAAAATCTCCACATGGATGGACACCTCTCCTACAGCGTCATCCACCCCAGAGCCTGGCAGGATGGCACAGAGAGTAAAAGTGCATTTAATACCCTTGAATCTTAAAATGTGAAATCTCCTTTGTGCTCATATCACAGCCACTGTGTCCTCTACTCCGAATTCTTCTCCATAATTAAATGAAAAAAACAAAACAAAACAAAGTTTCAGGCCATTTCCATTTAAATTTCACAAAAGAAACAATGAAATTGATTTAGTTATAACCTGGTGAATATAAAGTAGAGTACTGGCTATGCAAATGTTGCTTCATAAAATAACAGTGTAACAGGGGGCTTTAAAATAAAGTATAAAGATCTGTTTGTGTATATGTTGTGGTCTGGAAGTGGACATTCAGACAAAGCAGCTATGAGTGGGCATAAGTGTTTAATACGTATGATAATAATGATAGACCTGAAATTGCTGCAACATTCTACATTATGATTACATTTCCACTGAAAGCAAAAGTCTATGTAGACGTTTGGCTACTGAGAGGTAGTCATTTGAAATCAGCAAGTATGGTAATCCTTGCCCACTTCATAGATGCAAGGTGTCTGTTAGGATGCAGGGTGGTTAGTAAGAGGCAGAGAAGAAGACAAGAGAGAAGCTGGAGAAAGTCAAATAACAGTGTGCCCCCCCCACCAGCATAGATCAGGTGAGGGCATGCTCAGATGGATCTAGACAGGTGGATACACCCATTCCTTGGTAAAATAGTTTTACCCAAGCATGGCAAGAAGAGGGCCAAGAAAGGGAAGGACCATTTGGGAAGAGAAGCAGCTCTCAGATCTGTCGGTAAAGGATTACACTACTGACGCCCGACTGGTTAAATTAAGCTGTTCATAAGAAGAGCCACATTTCTGAAGAATTAAAATGCAAGCCAAGTTTTTTATAGTCTTTGCTCCATTGTCCTAATATTGTCATTCTGTTTAGTGTTTTTAAATTTTCTGTGTCCAATCTTGATGAGAGATTGCTCTTATTTCTCATTTCAATATTACATTTTTTCATAGTTTAAAATACATTTATGGAACAAAGGTGTTATATGGGTTTTAAGACAGTTTATAGCAACTGAGTGACAGTAATTGTGGCCATATAAATATAATTGACTTCCATAAACTTCCATTAAAAATGTTTCCATAAACCAACAATGTGAATGGTTGAAGTCAATCATTTCACTGCATTTTAACCACAAATATCAAACCCATTTAACTGCTCCATCTCCTTCCTAGATAACGCTACGCTAGACCTGGGCTGGTTTGGGGTCCTTGGAGCTATACTTTTTGCTTCAGATGGCTTTAAGCTAACAATTTTGTCTGGGAGGGAGATGATGATCTTTCCTCAGTATCTGTGGTTTTGTGCCGCATGTGAACAAGTGGTTTATATCCACATACAACTCCAGAAGGATACAATGACAGATGGACATTAATTTTCAGTGTTTTAATTAGTGTCTTCACTCTGTCAACGGTATCTTTGTGGTGACGGACCAGGGCAGCCTGTGTGTTTGTGTTTTTAACCAGCCGCCCACTAAACAAGGTGTCTGTGGGAGTTAGACGGCAGAGTGTTCCTGGCATGCAACTCTCTGCATACTCTCAAGGGAGCATTATGGGATTGTTGGTTTCGCTGCCAACAGGACCAAAGAGAGCAGCAGTCATCCATCTGGCCTTGTCTACTCTGTGGAGGACGTCCATGAGAGATGAGAAAGAAACTTTTCTGGCTGGGAGGCAGAAAGATGTTGCCAAGAAAATGCAGCCCTTTCTTCTTTAACAAACACAGCAATCAGAGGCACATTTTGTACCATACTGCAAAATTCTTCCCCAGAATAGATATTAAATCTCAGACTTGTATTTTAATTGTGCCGAATATCGACGCTCATAGCCAGCAGCGTGCAAGAGCGACCGTCAGCGCTGATCAAAGACCTCTTTCAGCTGCAGTTGAGTTCATACAAGTAAATTCCACCGAGCTTCGGTCATTCATCCCGCTCTAATCACCCACTCTAATATGGTTGGAGAAACTATTCACTGAAATCTGTTTGACAAGGAGATAATTTGTTTCCTTGTTACAGTCAGAGACATTCGCCAGCTGGCAGGAAGGCTAAAGATACACTGCTTTGCTGTTTGTTTGTTCAATTTCAAAAAGATAATTTTCACAAATTTGCTTTTGGTATTCAAAAAGGAGCATTTAGATTATTTCCAGTCTTCATTCATCAAATCTAAAAAGTTGGTGTCATGTTAAAAAAACAATTTGCTCTTTTTGAAGGATGAGTAACTGAGTTTCAGGTGAGAAAATCTGTTTTCTGTCCTTTGTAAGTTATAATCTGTCAGCTGTATGATGACAAGAAAAGCTCAGTCAGATAAGCAACGAAAAACCATGAAATTATGAAATCAGGACTTTAAAATGGCCAAACTTGAATTTAGCTCCCGAAAATATCAGAAAGTAAATTAATAAATCCAGACAAATAGTAAAACTTGAATATTTTCACTAAATCCATTCATTGGTATTTAAATTGAACATTAAGCTGTAAGTAGTAGATACATTTTACAGTTAGGCTTTCATCTGCTTAAAAAAAATCTTTTTTTAATGCTTATCTTTGTTTATATGTTTCTCTCTTTGGCCTCTTTCCAGAGGAAAGTGACACAACTTGATGTGTAGCAGATTTACTTCAATGCCTCTCTGACAGAGTGCGAGAACTTGTGCAGCACCAAATCATCGTCAAAGCATCAAATGAGATGGCGAAGCCAAGTCCACACACAAACACTAAAGTAGCAGAAGACATACAGCTCCAGCAACTCACTCTGTGAGTGTGTATGAACATACTGCATGCGAGAGAGAGTCAGACCTTTTTATCCTAATTTAAAGTGACAGAAATCAAACCACCTGACCTGAGGGACTGTTTGTGATTGGCTCAATCTGTTAAGAGGAGATGATTTCTCATCACTGCTTTGGGGAGGGCCGCGCTGCACGCGGAAGCTGACTGGGTGTTTCCATTTCTGCCTGTTTTTGTGTGTGATCATAGGGTAGGAAAGGACAGGGAGCCCTCCCAGACAAACCGAGCCAACAGCCATCATCATCATCATAATAATCCTACTCCTCTTCATCAAGCAGCTGTCATTTCAAACAGTGATCGGGACAGTAACACTGTAGAAAAGGATTTCCTCTCAGTGTTTGCGGAGACACATAATTGCTTCTACAAACCTTAAGGACAGACTCACTCAGTCAGATTGCTCTGCTCAGTCACTTACTTACACACGTGTATACACACAAACATACACACACACATACTTAGCCCTCTGGCTTCTCTGGGTGACATCATGCTGCATCAGAATTCCTGCACACTTTAATGCATTTCTATTATATTTGTCTGATGTCCGCACATCATGCGTTAGTGTCTGCTCATACATACTGTCCATGGTGTATGTATTCAGCGCAGTTCTGTACATACAGACATCAGTGTGTACATTTCATGCATGAATGCATAAAGTTACCATTCTTGTTGTTGTGGTAGGCATGTGTGTATGTTCAAAAAGGCAGAGGATAGCGTGTGTTCAATCTGTGCATTGCATTTGTCTGTTGGGATGAATTTGAGCAAGCAGGAGAGTTTCAGGATGCACATGGGGGGGTGGGGGGGTGAAAGGTGGAGGTTGCTGGGCTTTGTTCTGGAGGCTCTCTGGTGGTCCTGGGTGTTTCAGGCCCTCAGCCTGAATGCCACATACCCTTTTCTGGGTAAACATCCTCACTAGTGGTGAATCTCACCCCCTTCCCGCCGAACACTGGCCCACAGACGGGGCAGGAGGAGGGAGTAGACAGAGAAAGGAGACACACGAAGAAATATGAGGTTTGCAGAGAGTGTAAGAATTACAGAGTAGAAAACAGACCAACATGTATAAGCATTTTCCCTGATTTGTGGGGAAACGGAGCTGTGTCTACTAAATCAGTTAATTCTTTAAGAATTATTCTGATCTGCAGTAAAAAAAAAAGAAAATTAAAAAATCTAATTTGAAATGATTATCCACTCAAATGGCATTTCTACTAGCGGTGCTCAGGGACTGTGTGTGTCAACAAACACGGTGGCTGTTGTACAGCTATCTGAGGGTGGGACGGAGGCTGAGCAGCAGCATCAAAGAGCCGGAGAAAAGAGTGGGTAGGTATTTATTCTTTTTCATTGCAAATAGCTGTCAGATCATGTAAAGAATAGTGGCTGCATTTCCGGAGGCTTGCTATCGAGAGACTCAGCATTTCAAAGCAGTGAGAAATATTGTGCTGCCACAGTCTCAATTTTACACTCTACGAGGCATGTGAGATACTTTCAGGATATAGAAACTTGGCATTTGGGAAACCCGAACATCAACAGAGGAGTGGGGGAGATGGGCTCCTCTGAGAGTGTAAGCGCAGAAGGAATAAGTTTCCCTTCCTCAGAGAATTATGTAAGATACTGCTGGTAGTTAAGCTCACACTTAGCAAATGAAGATACTGGAAGGCAAAGCAAATTCAAAGTTCTTCAGAGACAGACAGTAAAGATTTTTATGTTACCTTGAGCATTCTGTGACTGGACAAAGGTCTTAATGAGTTTGTCTGTGGCCTGCGTGTAAAGGGACAGGGCATAGTGGAGAGACAGAAGGTCAGGACTCTTTTCCAGGAAAGTCTTCTTCAGGCCCACACCACCGGCATGGAAATATTGCTATGGTACAAAAGAAAAGAAAAGAAAACATATTTTTACCATTACCGCAGCTTACTGAAGAAATAGACGGGCACAAATAATTCGAAACACAGCCGAGCAATCATCTGAAGGAGCGCACTACTATGATGTCTGCTCTCCTGGAAATCCCTTTGTTCTTAAGAGAGTCTGACATTCAAACATTCACACATTAATCCAGAGCTCCAACACTGACAAAACCAATCAACAATGAAAACTAAAGACAACAATTTGAATTTGTTATCTTTACAAGCAAGAGTCTATGATGTGGGAATAAGAGCCCCTGTAGAGCTTTAAATAATCATTTGCATTAGCATTTGGTGTTATGTGGGTGCTAGTGTTATCTTGGGAAAAATGCTTTGGGAGTGAAAAAAACATTTTAATTATGTTTTATTTTTCCTTTATTAATTCATCCTAAAGGGCTAAAAATTCATATCTAAAACTCTGTATATTTCTTGGTTCCAAACTCTGGGTTTGAGGACTGTACATTTAAGAACAATCTCTCATTATGGATTCTTATTTCCTGAAACACCTGTACTGGCAATACAGAGAGTTTCATGTAAATTGAGCTAATTTGTCCAGTATATCAGATATGCTCCTATACACAACATATGACTATTCATTGAAAATGAAAGTGAATCTCTACCTTGATGGTGTCGAGAGCCAGCTCTATCACAGCACACTGCTTGGGTGTTAGTGCTTTGGCCTCCTCACGAACCATGTGCTCCTAAAGATGCCAGCGGGAGAGGCATAAAGCAAAATGACCAATATGTCCCCTCATATGCTCTTCCGCATATTTTCTAAGCAATTAGAGTCTCAGTCTGAAGCACTGGTGCTGGGCCCAGAGCATAAGTGTAGTAGAAACATATTGTACCTTCAGCTTGGACAGCTGTCCTAGCTCTTTGGCAGCATTAAAGATGAGCTGAGTGCCCTGAAAGAGACAGAAAGACAGGTGGAAAAACAAGAAAGGTAGACAAGCAGAGAAAGAGGAGTATCGTTATTATCGTGACAAAACAGGGCAGCAGTAAACGGCTTAGTGTCACACAGAGGACAGCGACGTTTCTGACACACACATTCATAAACAGTCACTCTAAGCCGCTTTACAGATGTCATGGTACATTTTCCTTCAAGTGCTTTTATCACACTTATCTGTCTTTTAATCATTCCAAAACATTACACACAAACAGTACAAGGAGAAGGGAAAGTGGCTCAGCTCGTGGTGAGGGCAGGAAAACTGACATATTTGTGCACTCAAAAACACACACATGCACACACACTCTCTCTCTGTTACTCCCTCTCACACACGCAGACACACACACACACATTTAGCAGCTATAAAGTTGCACTGTGGTATGTGCTGGTATTTACAGTAAGTCCAGCCTGATGGAATACTCTCGTAAGAGGATATACCACTAAGTGCTGCTGACTGTGGTTAAAAATATGGTTTTACAATGTTGCCAAAACCAACTGTAGCTTTAATATTCTTTTAAATAACACCAAAAAACAAACAAACAAACAAAACAAAACTGAACAACATTAAAGTTTCTGGAGGAGTTTCATTATAATGTGTGCACTTCTGAAACTGTGGGGAAGTAATGCTTGGCTGAGTCATGTGAGAGAGTGTGCTACTCTATCCTAAACTGTCAGAAAATAGGGCAGATAGATGTGCCTTTGGTTGCAGGGGCTGCTATGATGAATATAGCTTTTCTGCCCCTGCAAGCAGACTTTTGTGGCCTTTCTATAATTTGACTGTGGTGTTGTTTGCAGCTGAACCACACTCTATTTTTTTCTTTTTGTACATAGCCAATCAGGTCTGAGTCACATTAAGTGACTGCTGAACTCCTTGACTTTCTGTTTGTGGTATGTTTAAGTCACAAATGTGTGCATCTAATAGAGGTATATTCACAGCACACTATAAACAGCATTATGTAGATAGCTGCGTAAAAACAAAAGTGAAAAATCAATATATTTCCACTGCTTTGTTTGACTGGGGAGCTGAGGGAGAGAGACAGACAAGGAGAGAAGACGTGGAGGAGAGAGACAAGACACATTGATCTAAAGGGGTTTAGTCCTTACATCACTGTGAGAAGCACTCTTCAGCCTCCCCTGGAAAGAGAGCATGTGGTTAATATTTCAAGCAGTGGTCAGTCCCTGCTGTCTGACTTCTCTCTCACTGGCTGCATCAGAGTATGCAATCAGAAGTGCATATATTGCTTTGAAAAATGTTAGCAAATGTTAAAACCCTTGCCAGAGTTTTTGTTCAGCTTTTTGCTTGTCAACAGCATCATAAGTTGTGTCTATAAAATAATCAATGTTTATAAATATTTAATAGATTGCAAACTGTCAAAAATACTAGTATGATGATATGATGATGCGTAAATGCTTTGAGTGTACTCTGTTCAAAAATTATGATAATTTCGGAAAAATTTTATGACAGACTATAATAATGGTGTTGTCGTATGTCATCTGATATTTGAGTCAGGCCACTTGCAACTTGTTCACATGGTATCTAAAGCAAAAAAGATGCCTGGAAGCCCCCCCCCCCTCCCAAAAAAAAAAGAAGAAGAAGAAAAAAAACAAAGAAACAATCTTTCCCATTAAAGAAACATGTTAAGAGAAGTTAAAAGAACACTTTTACATTTGTATTCTTTTACTCTTTGAAAGTTGGATAACAAATTAATAGTCTGTCAATCATAGAAATTACTTAACTTTGCAATTAAACTAGCCAAGCACTTTGGCTGTGACTGTACAAACATTTTGCCTGGATGAAAAATGCAGGGAGCTTATTCAACTGAACAAGGTCAAGGCAGATAAAAATGGAAAGCTGTCTAAAAAGAAGATCAGTTATCACTGTTTAGATTCATGCACAAATTAGACAAAATGTAACATGGTAAGAGTGAATTTTAGGTGTGCTGATAGGCAGATAACTGAATATGCAGCATAAAGACACGTTAACTTAACCAGTTTTCTAGTGAAATCCCTGACAAATGAAATGTTCCCCCCAAAAATTAACTTTTCCTTTGTTGAAAAAACTTTGGAGCCTGTATCTTTATGGAGGCTTCCAAGACTGGCCAAAAAACACAATTAATTTATTTGAAGTTACTAAAACTGTATTTTTTAAAAATCGGTTTACAGTATTTTTTTCAATTGGTCTACAGTCAAAAGCACCAGAGAACAGAATTAATAATTTGACTCTTATTGAAGGTGTTAGCGTCAGCCTCAGAAAGTGATATATTTGTGGGTCAAACTATGAGAAAGCCCTGCTTCCCGAGTTTGAGGACATTAAGGGCACAAACCTGGTGTCTTGTTTGCACAACATGAACCCAAATCAATAAATCTTTTTAAGAAATTGCATCAGGACTATTTATAATATCATGATTACAGTTACAACAGAACATGAAACCAAACCAGAAGAGACCAACAGGACAGGTCTGCAGAGACATACAGTGCAGTACAGTGTCGTACAGTATACTGAGAGAAGACTGCAGTGTTGAAATAGATCAGATGCAAGCAACAAACCCACAGTAGGGGGTAGGAAGGCAGGACACAGTTCAAACAGGTAGGAAAGGTGGGGACAGCGGGGTTAGAGGATTAGAAGGGCGGAAAAGGGGTGCTGGGTTTGGATTGGGACAGTAGATACCAAGCTACCGCAAGATCAGAGTCACCTCACCAGGGTCTCAATAAAAGGACTCAATGCATGAGAAGAAACAAGCCAACATCAGGCACAAAAGAGGAGAACCACTTCCTGTTCGAGGAGAGTGCTCATGAAGAAAGAGACAGCAGAAAAGGGGGGGGGCACTAATTGGTGAAGATTGCTGAGGAGGGCGGGACCTATTAGAACTAGCTAGGAATGCACCATGCTTCTGTCTTCTCAAACGAGAGACAGACTTGGAGGAGAGAAGAGAAAAGAGGAGACATGAGACAGATCAAAGAGGTGAGGTAGTGATAAGGCAGACAGTGTGATGTAGGGTAAAGAACAGGGGACGATCGCAGCCACATATAGCAGAGAAATTGACCACCGTGGACTGACAGACAGACAAACACACAGGAGTGCTGTACTTACAATCATCTGTGGAGGGAGAGCGGTGGGAGCAGGATGTAATAGTAATCACAACAACAACAACCAGAGAGAAGGGTCAGTCAAGCTGCAAAGAGCCCCACATCAATCAAAATCACAAGTTTGGGCCCCAGGCCTGGAGGGACGTGGAGCAACTGACACCTGTTAGAGCCTGGACTAAGTGCAGATAGAGAACTGAGCAGGCAGCCATAACAACTAAGTTAATTCATTACAGCAACATCTCTTGGGGTTTAACTTTCATCAACTTCACATGAAGTAACTGTCAATGTTGATGTGACTGTGTGGCTTTGGCACACATTAGGAACTTAATATTTTCTCAGGCTGTCTCCTGTGATTAAACCAGTAAAGGTAATAGTAACCACAGATTAACACTTTATTATCAGTGATATGAGGCTCTTTAGTTAATAACCAAACATAAATAACACATATATCAAAAACAAACAAAAAAAGAGAGGCTGCTTTCCAAAATGTATGATTCTTTTTGGAAGTGGGCCAGATCCTTTAGGCTAACATCCTTCTGCAACTCCGATGCGAGTTACTCATAAATCAGGAATCTCTCCAAATAACTGACATACTGGAGAGCAGCCATGAGCTGGTGTTAGAATGATATGGTGCAATCCTTTTTTTCTTTTACTTTTCAAGGGTTTCATCTTGATTGTTTGGATGAATGAAGGCACCGAGGGGCAATGCTGAATATACTGTGTGCAGGGGGTGAAAAGAGGAGAGGATGTAGATGTGATGCAAAAACTGTTTGATCGTTTGTTTATACATGGGCCATTTTGAATTGCAACACACAAAATGTCACACCTCCTTTCTTTCTTTCTTTCTTTCTTTCTTTCTTTCTTTCTTTCTTTCTTTCTTTCTTTCTTTCTTTCTTTCTTTCTTTCTTTCTTTCTTTCTTTCTTTCTTTCTTTCTTTCTTTCGATGTTGCCTTGGCAGTAAGAGGTGAGTGTGAGCACATACTTGTGCATGTGTAGGAAACATTTACACTGACTTAAAATGTGTATACTGTGTGTATTTGCATGCCCCTTTGTGCATTTACACTTCTATATGCTCTTACCGTTTGGTCTGTGAGTGGTGGCAGAACAATGGTCTTCTCCATGGTGTTCATCACCAGCTTCCACAGCTCCTTCAACACACGCTTCAGCACAGTCTTTTCACAGATCTTAGCAAACAAAGTCAGGCTGGCAGGAGAAGGGAGAGACACAAGTAAGAAAGGAGGTGTAAGTATTCAGCAGCAGAGGGGAACAAACACTTGTTCACTCGAAAAGAAAAGAAGGTAATACAAAAAAGAGAAATATCTTAATGAGGGGGAAAAAAACTTGTCAGAATTTGGAAAATTTCAATATTTTTTACTATTCAGAGTCACATAAAGTCCTGGACATTTTAAAATCATTCCTACAGTAAGAAATTTGCATGCTGTGTAATATTTCTGGCTTGATGCAATTTATAAATGATTAAGGATTCGAGAGGAAATTCTTTTCAAAAGTATAACAGTTGCTGTGTGTATTGCTGAGCCTTAACCTCACATTTACACAGTTGCTTTAAGTGGAGTGTCTCTGTTTTTCCTTATTTTCTGTCATATATCTACTGCTACTGTCCTCATGCACTCTATGGACAGTACTGGGTCACCTACACATTACACCTATAGGAGGAGGGCTGCTATGGTCCCTAAATGCTTCCGCTTTGCAATAAAACTGCTTATATTTGACCATGGAATATCTAGGGAGGAAAAAAATTCACAAAATGACTTGTTGCAGTGGCATCCTATTACAGTAGCACGGTCAAATTCAGTGAACTCTTTCAATTCTTTCACAAATGTTTGTAAAGACAGTCAGCACAGCTAAGTGCCTGATTTTACAGACCTGTAGCAATGGGACTGAAAACACCTGAATTCAAAGATTAAAGGGTATGACCCAAAACCTTTATCCATATATTGTATAAAACAGGATCAAAATTTCAAATGATCACATTAGTGTATTCACAAGTAATCCCTGGATAATGTCCTTTTGATGATGTCAGTGAGCAGGAATATCTCTAGCTCTAGCTGTGAGCATGGCAGCCACAGCCACCTGCTGTTCAAGCTTTCTACTTGCAAGTCAATCAGGCAGTCAGTGAGAAGAAAACTGAAACATTGAAAACTGCTTCAAAAATAGGGAATCGTTTTAAATTGCAGATTGACTCACTTGCTGTCCAGGAACTCCATGATTGGCTGCAGGACGTTGTCAGCATCCTGGGCCACGCTGCTGGCATTTCCCACATTAGAGGTTCCCTTAACCTGAGCCAAGATGTCTCCCATCTGCTTGACATTTTCCTCAATATGAGGCTGGAAACTATTGAGGAAGGAAGGGAGAAGCTTTTAATGAATATGCACTACAGACACTACGTCTGTAGTGTTTATTTGTGTATGAATGTGTGCTCCTACCTGACAGCAAAGACCCTGCTGAGATCATCCATGACATTGTTGAGTTTAACTTGCAGGTCTTTCAGGATATCACTAGCCTCAACACACAACTAAAGTACAAAAATGAAAATGCACAAAGTCACTATGCAATAAAATAATAATATTACTAACTTAGTTTTATATAGTGCCTTTCAAGAAACCCAAGGATGCTTTACAAAGAGTGTAAATAAACAAATGTATAAATAAATAAACTAAATAGAGATTAAAGGCCTTTTTGGAACAGGTGAGATTTCAAAAGTTTCTTAAAGAGTCCAGTGATGGGGCGTTGTGGAGAGAGTTTCAGAGGGTGGGGGTTGCCACACTGAAGGCCATGTCCCCAAAGGTATGGAGGTTGATATGGGGCAAAGTAGCCAGCTGATGGTGTAGAACAGCAGTCTGGGATGTCTTTGCTGTTGGTGAATGAGGGAATAATAATGAGTCTTGGCCAGGGAAAGAGCAGGTTTATAAGATCTTACATGATTTATATAAGCCTCTAGGTGAACTGTGAGTCTTTTGTAGAGCCTCTCAAGTTGTCAGCCGGTGATCTTTAAAGCACAAAGTTTCTTCGTAAACCATGGGGCAGAGCAGGTAAAAGGGGCCAAATGGGTTGCTATCAGGTTGTTCAGGGCTGATGCACTTAGAGTAGCAGACAGCCAGGTGGTCAGAGACAGCAAGGTCCACGCACTGCAGATTGAAAGGAGTTATGCCTTTAGAGCAAACCAGATCTAGTGTGTGGCCTCTGATGTGGGCGGGATCTTTAATGTGCTGCGTGAAATTGAAGCAGTCCAACCGAGACAAGAATTCGCTTGTGAACGAAGGCCAGCAGTGACAAAGTAAAATCCACAGCTAGAAGGTACAGCCAAAGTGTCACTTGCTAGCTGGGCTAGGCTACCAGCTGTTCAGCAGACAGTCATCTGATCAGCAGCATACAGGTAACAGCTGATCATTGAGGAAGGTGAGTACTCACAGATACACATAACAGTCAACAGGCTGATAGCAGTGTCAAGGAGAAAAATGTAGTAAGAAGATGACTAGGTCCAATATACAGTAAAAATCAAAATAATATTAATAACTGACATACAGTTGATATACTAGGATCAAGAACACCAAACAGGACATCTATGTGTAAATTATAAAACAGCTGAAATACTGGCTGTTCAAGAGTGGAGCAGAATCACTCACATCTTTTCCACCCATGGCTTCAAACATCTTCTCCAACTGAACCCTCAGCTGTTGGATGTTGTTGATCAGAATGCAGGGCTAAAAATAAGACAGCACATGTACATCCAAAATATTAAAGCTTTTTTTTTTTAATGTTTACTTTTTCATGCAAATTAGTGTAGAAAGGTTTGCTGGTGGTTTTCTTCAAACAGAATAAAATTAAGTCATCTGACTCTGTTGAAAACCACATAAAGCCATTATGTCTTTGGCCACTCACCACTTTCTCCATGGTGACATAGTTGGCAAACAACTTGGAGATTATATCAGCATAGGACAGAAGCACATTACTGATGGTCTGGAGAACAAAAACAACAAAGAGAAAATAGAAAAATAACTTGTTGCATTTTGATTTTGTGGATGATGATTAACCCTCAAATTACAATTACATTAAATCTACCTTGGCGAATCGCTTCATGTAGTGTCCTACAATCTGCGGATCTGGGCACTCTAACTTTCTGATGATCTCAAAGCTCTGGTTGAGTTGGGAAAACACATCCACCACCGAACAGGAGAACAGAGCATGTTCTGATGTGACCTGGAACTGCAGGGCAGAAAAGATATGAGAAGGGGATGAGTAAGGCAGCAGGTGAGAAGGAGTCAAAGGAGATTTTGCAAGATGTGACCCTTGCCATCTAAGACCATATAGATGGATCATTAGATGCTATATTAAACTGGACCTTTGATATATTTCACTGCTTCTACAGAGTTTCTGACCTCCCAGAGCCAGTCGTACAGACAGTTAGACAGCCATCCAGTGACAGGTGGGAGCTCCTGTCTGTCTCCTTGTAATTGGCTGCTGGTTACTGCCTGGTTCTTAATTGGCTAGAGGTGAGTGTGTAGGTGCTACTCCAGGGAGTCTGGGTAATGAGGTGAGGACAGCTTTTCTGCAGTCAACCCTCTGGAATAATGCCATTCATTTACAATGTCCTGCTGTAACAGAATCATCTTATGCTTTAAGCATATGCAAGTCTCAGCCACTCTTTTTAAAAACTTCCCAAGAACCCGTATCTGTGCTGCTGTGTCCATGCTGTCTATTTTAGTATTTGAAGAACACAGGGGAGAAAGTAGAAAGTGTGGGAGGCATGGCAGGAGTGGGGATGAAACTTTGGATGATAACTTTGACTGTGACAGAGGAAGTACAAAGGATGGATTACAATAATTCTACTTGAATAACAACAGTGACTCAGCGCTTCAAGAGGACTGAAGGAGAGAGGAAGAGAGCTGGAAATTTTTACCCCATCTTTTTTGTCTCTTTCCAAAGCACCATGCAGAAAGTCACGAGACACTTCCTCGTTTTCATCCAGCCACTGAATGACAAATGGCTCAAACCACCTACGGGGAGCAACAGTTTAGATAGTTGCAAACTGAATTCTAGCATTCCAAAAATATATTTTATAATTCTTTTTCACTTCTTTTTAGTTTCATGGATGTGTGTGTTTCTACAAAACAAGATGCTACTCACGCAGGATATTCGGGCACTCTGCTCTTGAAAAAGGGTAGGTCCTTGCAGTACTCGTTGTATAGCCACTTGACCTTGAAGTGCAGGTTCATGTAATCTGCGCTCTTGCACAAGCGATTTTTTTCATGTTCTATAAAAAGGAGAAAACACATATTTCCAGGAGGAGGAGTTTGTGTTTGTGTCTCTTTGGGTTTTCCAAAATGTTTTTTCTAGATCTAGTTCTCTGTTTTTCAGTTATCAGAACCAAACTTCAGGATATTTTTTATGCATTTTTATGCATTCACGTGGATTGCTACGAGTGGAATGTAAGATGCGCATTTTGTTGCTACTTTTTAAAACATAGCATATAGTCTGTGCATGACTTGTTCAAGAGAGCTTAACAGTCTTTTTAATATCCATTTGCATATAATAATAATAATGCCTTAGACTTATATAGTGCTTTTCACAGTACTCAAAGTGCTTTACAATTCTGTGCACCATTCATTCACACCTCAATTATACTTGGTGGTGGTAAGCTACTACCTGGGGCAGTCTGACAGAAGCATGGCTCCCAATTTGTGCCTACAGCCCCTCCGACCACCACCGACCACACAACCACATTCACACTTAGGCAATGTGGGTTAAGTGTCTTGCCCAGGGACACAATGACAGCACAGCACAGCACAGCACACGCTCAGACGGGGACTCGAACCCGTGACCCTCCGGTTACGAGGTGAGCACCTACCCACTGCCCCACCCCCATATACTGAGTGGGAGCACCACTAGGGCCAATAACCAGCGCATCGGACTACCTGCATAGGAGGGTTGTTTCCCTAAATATTTACAAGCCTTGGAAATTAAACAAAAAAATACAAACAGTAGACATTCAGTTCAATCCTCTGAATGGACCACATTATATTCTTTTTTGTGTTTTTGCATGGTGATGTACTTTAAATACTACAGCACAATACTATGTGGTCTGTGGGATTTTGACAGTCAGTTTAGACACTGTGTGATCTATTTACACTCACCTTCCATTGCATACTTCATATCCTGAGCAAATAAGTTCCACATGACTTCAGCACTGATTTTACCCACATTGAGCTCCTGAGGAAATCTAGATGCAGAAGAAGAACATAAATATGAAACTGGGAAAGGAATGCACTACATTACATTAAAATGTCATTAAAACAATTCTGGTTTTGTTTGCAGGAGGGAAAAAAGTATATACAAATGTAAAATGGGCATGCAGAAAATATAGGGACATACTGGTTTAGGCAAGGAGTGTAAGAGTTCTTGTCTTCCTCAATAATAGAGACAATAAGTGTGATAAATTTGGACCAGAAGTCGAGATTTTTGATGCTGGGTCCTTGCTCCTCTGGAGGGACTGCACCCTGCTTGGCCTGGAAAACCAATGAAATAAGAAGAGTTATAATGAATCATAACGGTGACTTTCTGAGGAAAATTTTGCCTGTTGCATATTTGTAAGACATTGCCCCTTTGGCAAAAAACACCAAGCTGCAAAATCTGCAGATAAATGTATTTTGACCAGGTTTTTAAAACCATACTACAGTATGTCCAGCTCTTATCACCCTGATAAGAACCAAAGAATCCAAAAACTGGCAAAGTCAGCCATTTAGTACTCTTAATGTGAATTTTACTAATAATGCTTTTATTGTCTGAAAGTTTTTTTTACAGTGAAATCTTGACTGTGTCGTTAATTCAACAACTCATACATATTAAACACTTGCTGCTCAAACAGCTTTAAACAGACTCCGAATGTCAACTGTCTGGCCGACTTCTTTGAAACAGCTGAAGATGTGCAGGAAAAAAAAAACCACCAAGCTGGGTGCCGCAGGGTTTGAAGAGTGAAGAATGATCTTGCAGAGATTTCAACAAAATATAGCAAAGTCCCTCAGGATGAAATGTTTTATTCAAAGAGAAAAACGCTTATTTGAAATTCACGGGGGAGTCTGAATTGGGGTGGTGCTTTAATGAGGGCTCAAAGCAAGTTCTAGAAATCCCTGTTGAAATCAGCTACAGGAGTGATGAATGGAAGAGCCTGGCTTAACCAGACTAAGAGACAAACTTACCATACACACACACACACACACACACACACACACACACACACACACAGACCTACATGTTGTAGGTTTGTGTGTGTGTGTGCAAGTGTCACAGAATATGTTATATATAAAATGAGGACAAAACTAAAATCAAGTAAAGAAAGTAGACTAATGAGAAGAACAAATCCTTTTGTACAAGAAATATAAAAATATAAATATTATTCTCGTTGAACTGATAAATGAATTTGTAAACTTGTAGCTTTTTCTCCTGGTTTGGCTTCTTTTCTCACAGAGAAAACTGAATAACCAAAATGCGTCATTACAAACCATGTGAAAACATTCAGTCTGCTTATTGACCACAAACAGTATGTCTATGGCAGGAGGAACAACAGTAATTGTAAGAAGAACGTGGTGTATTCTGGACTAGAAGATAATATGGCAAATTTACTCCGAACAGTCGTGCAATATTTCAATATTTTATAGTTTGTGTACTCTGCAGGTTTACGGTACACTGCTGCATCCCAGAAAGCAATGCATAACTGGCTGTCAGAAGGCGTTTAGCTCAAATGTGGAGTTCATTTGGAACTGAATCAAGACTACCTCCTCAAATGGGTCTCGGTGTGGTTGATTTGGTGCAAGTA
Organism: Pterophyllum scalare; assembly: GCA_024447675.2. Classification (NCBI taxonomy): domain Eukaryota; kingdom Metazoa; phylum Chordata; class Actinopteri; order Cichliformes; family Cichlidae; genus Pterophyllum; species Pterophyllum scalare. Next base: position 22,141 of record JAMQGT020015143.1, read on the forward strand.
CAATTACCATGCTCACATCTGCACAATCGAACCACACCAAGGGGGAAAATGAACCAGAGTTCAATTTAAATGGACTTAACAGCACAGGTGTGAAAACTGTGATTGGTGTTGGGCCATGATTAATCCTGCATTTTGCTTTAGGGAGATTGAATCAGACTGAAGTTAAAAGAAAGGGAAAGGCTCATCAATCACTGGAAATCTACAGCAAAAATTAAACTTCAATGCCTTTGCCACTGAATGAAACATAACATAAAGTTTGTATAATAAGCAACCAGAGCATCAGAAAGACACCAACTAAATTAAGATCAGGTAATCATAATCAAGTCTATCCACAGACAAACATGAACTGAGGGAAAAAAAATTAACAAAGGATAACTAAACACATTTTGCTACACTTTACTGTAAGCAGATGTAACAATCTGAGTTTTTAGCTAAAATTAAACTCAAAGAATTTTGATATTTTAGTCTAAAGTAAATTTTAAATGTTCTTGGAGGAAAGCAGATATTTTATAGATATCTGTAACTATTTTAATTGTTGGCAATCATTTGATTCCACATATGATCAAAATCTAGTACATGTCTAGTACATGACTAGTGTGCTAATAACGCTTCACTTTTTTGTACTTTATTATGGTCGTGTCAAAAAAGTAAAGTCAAAGTTGAATTTTTTGAAAAAGAGGGAAAAAGAAAGACACATTCACTGACACCTACACAGACATTCAGACCATTGCTGCTGCTTCTTACCGGGTCTGCTTGATATTCACGGCTGTAGAGCTCATGACAGTTATTAAAGATGTATTCATAGGTGGAGTTGAGACAGGCTTTGACACAGTCCTTCACTACCTGACTGGCTCTGGGTGGTGACTGGAGCTCTTGGACCTAAACACATGCACACAAACCAGAGAGACAGTTTAACTAGACCAACAGCTGCCTCATTAATTAGTTCAGTCACACAACTCACACTTGAAATTACTCATTTATTACAGTTGCAGAAAATAGTTAAAGTTTGGCATCAAAGCTTCGTCAAATATGCAACATGTAAAATTGAGGGGGATAAAGCTAAATATCTCCCCGGAGCCTCCATGTGCGGGGTGGAAGGGTTGAAACATCAGGCAGTGATGCAGGGCAACAGCAGCACTGACATGTCAGAGGGAAAAATGGGATATTCTTCAGCTTAAATGGACCGTCAAATTGGGAGTGCATTTTGTATATACTGTAAAGAAAGCTGAGCTGGTTTGTAGGCTTCTCTCCATTTCTGGTACTTCAATTCAATTACACTGCTCAAAAAAAAAAAAGAAAAAAGGGAACACTTAAACAACACAATACACCTCCAAGTAAATCAAACTTCTGTGAAATCAAACTGTCCACTTAGGAAGCAACACTGATTGACAATCAATTTCACATGCTGTTGTGCAAATGGAATAGACAACAGGTGGAAATTATTGGCAATTAGCAAGACACACTCAATAAAGGAGTGGTTCTGCAGGTGGGGACCACAGACCACTTCTCAGTACCTATGCTTTCTGGCTGATGTTTTGGTCACTTTTGAATGTTGGTGGTGCTTTCACACTCGTGGTAGCATGAGACGGACTCTACAACCCACACAAGTGGCTCAGGTAGTGCAGCTCATCCGGGATGGCACATCAATGCGAGCTGTGGCAAGAAGGTTTGCTGTGTCTGTCAGCGTAGTGTCCAGAGGCTGGAGGCGCTACCAGGAGACAGGCCAGTACACCAGGAGACGTGGAGGAGGCCGTAAGAGGGCAACAACCCAGCAGCAGGACCACTACCTCCGCCTTTGTGCAAGGAGGAACAGGAGGAGCACTGCCAGAGCCCTGCAAAATTACCTCCAGCAGGCCACAAATGTGCATGTGTCTACGCAAACGGTTAGAAACCGACTCCGTGAGGATGGTATGAGGGCCCGACGTCCACAGATGGGGGTTGTGCTCACAGCCCAACACCGTGCAGGATGCTTGGCATTTGCCAGAGAACACCAGGATTGGCAAATTTGCCACTGGTGCCCTGTGCTCTTCACAGATGAAAGCAGGTTCACACTGAGCACATGTGACAGACGTGACAGTCTGGAGATGCCGTGGAAAGTGATCTGCTGCCTGCAACATCCTTCAGCATGACTGGTTTGGCAGTGGGTCAGTAATGGTGTGGGGTGGCATTTCTTCGGAGGGCCGCACAGCCCTCCACGTGCTCGCCAGAGGTAGCATGACTGCCATTAGGTACCGAGATGAGATCCTCAGACCCCTTGTGAGACCATATGCTGGTGCGGTTGGCCCTGGATTCCTCCTAATGCAGGACAATGCTAGACCTCATGTGGCTGGAGTGTGTCAGCAGTTCCTGCAAGATGAAGGCATTGAAGCTATGGACTGGCCCGCCCGTTCCCCAGACCTGAATCCGATTGAGCACATCTGGGACATCATGTCTCGCTCCATCCACCAACGTCACGTTGCACCACAGACTGTCCAGGAGTTGGTGGATGCTTTAGTCCTGGTCTGGGAGGAGATCCCTCAGGAGACCATCCGCCACCTCATCAGGAGCATGCCCAGGCATTGTAGGGAGGTCATACAGGCACGTGGAGGCCACACACAATTGACTTGTTTTAAGGACATTACATCAAAGTTGGATCAGCCTGTAGTGTGTTTTTCCACTTTAATTTTGTGTGTGACTCCAAATCCAGACCTCCATTGGTTAATAAATTTGATTTCAATATTAAAATTGAAGGATTCCTTTAAACTACCTGTGGCTTCAATTCAGTTCAGTTCAATTCAATTATATTTATATAGCACCAAATCACAAAAAACAGCCACATCAAGGCACATTATATTGTAAGGTAAAGACCCTACAGTAATTACAGAGAAAACCCAACAGTCAAAACAACCCCCTATGAGCAAGTACTTGGCAACAGTGGGAAGGAAATCTCCCTTTTAACAGGAAGAAACCTGTTGCTGTAGCTCAAGACGTAGATTAGTAATCTAGTAATCTATCAAATGGAAGGACGGTTCAGTCCAATGCTGTTCCAGCTTTTGTGTGATTTTGTTGTCAGCACATTCAACTTTGTACAGAACAAAGTATTCAATGATAATATTTCATTCATTCAGATGTAGGATGTGTTATTTGAGTGTTCCCTTTATTTTTTTGATCAGTGTATATTTATATATCGCCAAATCACAACAAACAGTCGCCTCAAGGCACATTATATTGTAAGGTAAAGACCCTACAATAATTACGGAGAAAATCCAGCAATCAAAACAACCCCTTATGGACAAGCACTTGGTGACAGTGGGAAGGAAAAACTCCCTTTTAACAGGAAGAAACCTCTGGCAGAACCAGGCTCAGGGAGGAGCAGCCATCTGCTGTGACCGACTGGGGCTGAGGGGAGAGAGACAGGGCTTCAGAAAAGCCTTAACACCAATTCAGTACCAGTTTTAAGATGAAAATCTTGTGGGTTTCAGACCTTTTAGGAATTTGTTGATTTTGATTTTGTTGTGTTTGAATACAGTGAACAAGATGGCAGTCTAATGTGAATGTTAATGTGTTAACTGTATAAAATATGGGAAAAAATATTGAACAGATGGTGAAAGAGTTGAAAGAGAAAGGGACTATACCTTCATTCTGAAGAAAGTTATACTGGTAAGGAGGTCCACTGTGGACTTGAGGTCCTGCAGTCTCTCAGGACTGCTTGCTGGAAAGTTGTTCTGCAACCAGGCAAAACAAAGAAACAAACAAAGAAAAAAACAGAATAAAAAACAAAAAAGAAAAAAAAAATGGAAATAGTGAGCCACAATACATGAATTCACATCTGTCCTTGTCCAGTGTTTTTTTTTTTTTTTTTTTTGTGTGTGTGTGTGTGTGTGTGTCTGTGGGCAAGATCCAGCATGGTCACACAATTTTCACTGCCAGTAAGCCCTGTGTGGGTGTTCATGGTTTCCTGAATGTGTCTGTGCACGTTTCCGAGGAGCTGTCACTCTAATTAACACATTTGCCTTCCCATATTGCTTCTGATAAAGGGAGACATGTAAGGAGACAGAGAATTATTACTTAAATGCCAGAATAAATTATATAAGATAATATGAGCAGCCTTACCCGGTACATAGACAAGTCGATCCTCAGAGAGTTATGTAGCTGATCTAGGAGCTTGACAAATCGCTCTTTCTGTGGGTAATAAAAGAAGCTTGCTAACAGATTCTGTGATTACACATGTAGCAGGAACAACACACAGCTTAATATATAAAGTAAAATTATAAAGCTACAAGTGTGAAATAACAGAGAAACCATGGCATTGCAATTATTAGGGGCAAATTAGTAAATATTACTATAATACTATTATTAATTATTATTATTATTAATAATTACCCCAAAATTAGAAGCAGCAAAGCGATCAGAGGCAGAGACGTTGTTGGTTGCCTGGGTGGTGTGGGCGTAGTAGGCATTGATGTTTGCCAGCAGGGTACTCATCACTGCAGGCACACCTGGGCACATGTACTTAGATGACAAGCAGGCAAAATGGCTGCAAATGAGAGGAGGACAAACAAATGCTGGATATTAACAGCCTCTTAATGCATATAAACAATCCAATGTAGTGCATATAAACAATGCACTCACACGAGCCTGTCCTTTAAACAGTTTGAAACAAACCCATCGGTTGTTTCTGCAGGCATGTTTTGCGACCAATGTCTACATTTTAAAATGAAATTGAGCTACCTCTAGCGGTTGTAGACAAAAGTGTGTGTGAATAACGTGTTCAGTTTTCGTCCTGAAAAAATACATAAATATGAATTATCCTCAGTCTACATGGACTAAATGGCATTGGATGCAACGAAAAGTTAAAGCAATAAATAAACAAACTGTTTCTTATATAACACTTTACTTGAGCACTTGAGCGCTCAAACATTCATTGTTCATACAAGCACTTCAGTATTTTGCTTTCAGATATCTTGGAATGCCAGCTGGAACAGCATTGGACTGAACCGTCCTTCCATTTGATAGATTACTAGATTACTAATCTACGTCTTGAGCTACAGCAACAGGTTTCTTCCTGTTAAAAGGGAGTTTTTCCTTCCCACTGTTGCCAAGTACTTGCTCATAGGGGGTTGTTTTGACTGTTGGGTTTTCTCTGTAATTACTGTAGGGTCTTTACCTTACAATATAATGTGCCTTGATGTGGCTGTTTTTTGTGATTTGGTGCTATATAAATATAATTGAATTGAACTGAACTGAATTGAAGCCACAGGTAGGAGCATTCATTTTGGAAATGCTCATATAGGTCGTATTTCAGGGCCTGCACAAACAACTGATACTGTTGTTTGGATTGGAGGACATGTCGACTCCAACAGGTGGGTCTTTCTTATGAAAATTGACATTCTGGAGTCAGATACTCAGATGGGAACCTACGTCATGGCCTGGTAGATGGACTCCACTCCATAACGCATAGCAAACTCATCTACAATTTCCTGGGGAGTCTCCTCGAAGTACACTTTCCATGCATCATCACCTTTGGCATCAGGGATCTTCACCACACCATTATTCTGGATATCCGTTACATAATGGAAGAGGTTCTAAAGAAAAGAAAACAGAAGGCAATATGAGAGAAGAAGGAAATAGAGAAAAGATGCTGGAAAAACATAATGATCGCTTCAAAAAATTAAAATGGTTATTCAAGCATTTATCACTCAGTTGTAAACAGTTCACCTATTAAGACAGAGCACATTATAACCTCCTAAGCTGTTGTGTCTATTGGCTCTGCTGCATAAAAAGCTATAAACCCACATTATGAGGCCAACACAAGGTGCTGTCTCATCCATAAAACCTTACACCACTGTAAAATATTCTGAGTGGGTTTATGGGCACTTATGTGAGGCAATAACAGTGCCCATTTGTCAGTTAAGGTCAGCTAATGTGCTATGAGTAATGGACTGAGTAATGACTCCGTACAAAGTTGGGATTGGCCTACAATCAATCAGCAGAATTTTCTGCACAGACCCTGAGCAGAAATATGTGTGTGATGTCTTTGCTGTTGGAAGTTGCCTTTCTCTTTGTAGACTAAAGCAGAGGACTAACTCGAGTATAATTTGAAATGGCTCAGTTAATGAATATGTCTGTGCGGGTTCTCAGTCATCAAGGTCATGGTAGTCTCTGGAGCTTGAAAAAAAGCAACTGGACTTCTTTGAGTTTTTGAATACATTTTACTTGGATGAGAAATCCAAGAGGCTTCTTCAGTTCAAAAACCAAATACTGGAGATTCCCAGGTATTTAAGCCCTAGTGGGGGTTGACCCTGTGGAGGTGGTCATTGACCCAGTATTGTTCATGTCCATAATCAAATGAGCCAAGGTGTGGAAAAATGCATAGGTCATTAACATTAGGGGACTCAGGTGAACCCTATTGAGATTCACCTGAAGCAGAGCTACACTATGTTGCTTAGCTTTTATATGGGATTCCCCCCCCCCAGTTTTTCTTATGGTGTGGCTGGGTCCAAAGTACATTGGGATATCATGCTCGGAGAAAATTCTCTCGAGTTTCTCTGACAAACCTGCTAGACTCAATTATTGAAATGAACAACAGCCAAGTAAATGAAATGGTTTAGCTTGGTTCATTAGGACAGCTTGGCACAGAGATGTACACACATTCACAAACACACATACTTGAGGAAGAAAAGGTAGTATACAGTGCACTTATAACAGAAGTTTTAATAAATTCAAAGATTCTTGCAATGGCCTAATCTTCCACCTGTGTGCAGTGCAATGGTTCCCATCCAGTACGTACCACATAAAGCGAAGCAGTCTATATTTTGTGCATACTGTTATGCAGAATAGCAATTAAATAACTCCTGCAGTCTTAATGTCGGATCTGTCTCTCATTGAAAGTACAGACATAAATATTTGCAGTAAAACAGAGGAAACCCTTTTGCAGGGCAAAAGTCATGCCTTAACTGTTCTCATTATTTTCTTTTTTTTAGGCAGCCTATTGTGTGGAAAAATTATATTTGTCTAAGACGCATAAATAGAAGACAAAGTATAATCTGACAAAACACTAGTAACTCAAAACTGTATCCAAGCAAAGAGGTTGAGAAGCACTCACTCTCTTTAAAAGTATGTACATTTACAAACAAAACCTGAGTTTACCTCATGCAGACAGGTGTACTGAACGTGATATGGAGCAACTGTCTCCTCTCCCTTGATCTCTACACTTATGTGCATGCGGATAGCCCCAGACACAGCTGATTTGTCTGTACGTTTGTCTGTTAAGAGCACAAAACATACAGAAACACAGTCACCAGGTTTGCTTTGGCTTTACAAATGAATAATGAGATACAGTATGTTGAGCAGGGCAGTATATGGTGTAAGAGGTGTGTTGTAAATCCAACTGACCCAGATTATACCAGACATCCATCTCTCCACTCAGAGTGCGGACTTCTATGATGGTTTGACCGAGGAAGTCATCAGACTCTCGCTTGAACTTCTGCTTCACACGAGACTTAATGTCGTCATCTTCATCCCACACTCGCACCTTGATGCGATCTGAGGAGTTGTGACATTCACTACGTAGACAGAACCGGAGAGTGAGCCATAGCTACTAAATATAGTAGGTAAATTGGCAGTTAGACAAGAAGAGATTACTACAGTAACTCATATGACTCACATCACTCAATTCTTAAAGCGTAAACAAAAATTACTAGCCTGAAAAAAAAATCTAAAGATGTTTATTTAATTAAGATTAACCATACAACTAAAGTTCTTTTTTCCCCCTTTTTTTCCCAAAAAGGTCATGACTCACAAATTAAATGTCTCCTCCCACACAGGGTTGAGGTTGCCATAGATGGTCTTGGTCCTCTTTTTCGTCTTTCCAACCTGGACGGTTACATAAGGGTCACTGGAGCCAGTTTTATCCTTGGCTTGTAAACCCTGGGCACACAACACTAGGAAGAAGAAAAAAAAAATGCAGAGTTGGTCAGCCAGTGGGTGTCTGTGTGTGTGTTTGGATGCAAACAGATGCCTCTTAATTCATCTGACCTTCTGTGCTACTGCCCCATAAACACCACCTTGTGTTCTCTGCATACAAACAGCAGCTTGTCTCTTTTTTTATAGACACAAACACCTGACTTGCTGTTTCCTCTGACTTTGATGTTGACCATGTTGGCCGGCTCCAATCGAAGCTACTGTACTGAACCGCACCTGTGATGCTGATCTTGGCCGACCATTTAGAGGTGCCATCGAGCACACTCTGTTTGATCTGCTTCATCTGGGTGACATGGGTGGACTTGGGGACGGTGAACACTTCCTGAATGAGTTCGAAGATCTCAGGTTTGTGTCCTCTCACGGATCTTCATGCGGTCCTTAAGAACCATGATGATATTCTGAGTTCGGTCCTCCGCACCATGCTTGGAGCTCTTCTCTGCTGCTCCTGGTTAGCAAGAAAAGTGAGAAATAAAAGGATTAGATAAGTAAACAAAAACAGAAATTGTGCCATATGAGATATGTTTGAGAGAAGTGAGCTTAGGGTTGTTGACTGTAAAATAATGGTGGATAAATTTCTACAATTCATCAGACCATTTCAAACTAATACTACAATAAAAACTTTGATATATTTCATGGATTATAGGTACCACTCTCATGTCTGTAATCATAATTGGACTATTATTTATATTGTGCTCCTCCAGTCTTATTGACCTCTCAAAGCCACATTCACACAATCACGCATTCACACATTTTATCTATCACTGATGGATGCATTTAGGGCATGGATTTAGTTCCTTCCCCAAGTGCACTTCAGGGCCAGGAATCAAACAACGGACCTTCCAATCAGTGCATTAATACACTGGACAAAAAGGGCCTGTATCTGGAAAGATCCGGAACGCTCCGGGATGATCCGTATCCATAATGTTTCCAGACAGAACATGGAAAGATCTGATCTGTCACAGATGTTTAAATGGATATTATCCGGATGCTCAGAGTTTGGATTTTTCAGGGTCCAGTCTTGTCCGTTTACTGAGAAATCTCCAAAACATATCCGTCAAAGATCCCGTGTGCATTCTTCAGGATATTGTCTGTATCTGTGATGGATACAGAGGTATCATACCTCAGATAGTACAGTATTTTAGGGCTTTTATTCCAGTGCTACCTCTTCATAATATATCTGACCAGAACCACAGCTTTTCTGTCTCTGATGGAAAGTTGGTGGAAGCAGTTAAAAAACAAACAAACAAAAGACCTACCAATTCCAGCAAACTTAAAAAGACTTTTATAAAAAATATCTAAAAAAACCCTTTTCCCCTTTGGATGAAGCTATGCATCATGCTCCGCCAACATCCCTACTATAAAGTTCTGTGAGTCATTTTAATCTTTTTATCTAATGCTAAGCAAGAAAGCAAACAAAACATATTTCAACCCATAAATAGTTGCTAAAAACTAAACAATTTAAAAAACCAATCATTTATAGAAGCCAACTTGAGCAAGATAAAGTTTGCAGTTGTATTTATCCTAAAATTTATACTATCTGTTTACACTGGTAATGACTGACAGTGTTTACCCCCTGCACATACAGTATAGCCTCACAGCTAAGATAACACGTCACATTTGTAATCTAGTCACTTCTCTTCATTAGTGTTTGGGGGATGAAATGGAGCGGTGTTTCCCAACATTTCTCTTACTTTGCAGACAATCAGCATTGAGCAGATCCTGGCACTTCTCGTGGCATTTCACTCCACACTCAGTACAGCGCATGCCCTGGCGAGCAATACCCCAGAGGAGTCCCTCACATTCGTAGCAGTACGTGGGCGTGGTAGCTGTCCACACCTCAAAATTGTGCGGGGTGGTGCAGGAAATGGGATATATGAGGGCCTGGAGAGTCTTCTTATAGACATGACTCTTCTACAAGGGTACAAAAAAGATATGTCTAAGGTCAGCAGAGTAAATGCTTATGTATGAGGACTTCCTCCAATTAATTTTTGTCAGTATGTGATATCATTTCATTAAAGTATATAAATGAGGATGACCAGCTCTTCGTTATGCAGGGTACTTGATGTCAGGGCTGAGGTTATGCCTGCCTTCCTGGAGTTCTGGACCAAGGACTGTGTGACAGAAGAAGAAGGATCAGTTTTTCTTACCTCCCATGTTTAATATCTTTTTATATCAAGATAAAGCTCAGTGCAGTCTCATAGCAGTGCGCAATGTGCATTATTATTATTTGTCTGAACTTGTTTTTCTGAATAGTTGCAGAAAACTGGAGATGACAGCTGCAGAATTTAAAGTGAATCCTTTTGCTTAGAGTGAACAATTTGTTGGTACTGAAAAACCTAGTAAATCTTCATAACCTACTGCAGAGGTTTCTTTAGCAAATGGTTTGCTACTCACCATAGCCTGAGGCAGTGAAGTGAAGTTGGGAGAAAAAAGGGAGAAATTTATTATTAGAAAAAGGCAACAAAGGAGAAAAAAATTCCACAGAGAATCAAAAATACAAGAGAAGTTGAAAATTGATGCACTCGTTATCCATATACAGGTGCTGGTCATTAAATTAGAATATCATGAAAAAGTTGATTTATTTCAGTAATTCCATTCAAAAAGTGAAACTTATATATTATATTCATTAGTTACTCACAGACTGATATATTTAAAATGTTTGTTTCTTTTAATTTTGATGATTATAACTGACAACTCATGAAAATCCCAAATTCAGTATCTCAGAAAATTAGAATATTACTTAAGACCAATACAAAAAAAGGATTTTTAGAAATGTTGGCCAACTGAAAAGTATGAACATGAAAAGTATGAGCATGTACAGCACTCAATACTTAGTCTGGGCTCCTTTTGCCTGGATTACTGCAGCAATGCAGCGTGGCATGGAGTCCATCAGTCTATGGCACTGCTCAGGTGTTATGAGAGCCCAGGTTGCTCTGATGGTGGCCTTCAGCTCTTCTGAATTGTTGGGTCTGGCGTATCGCATCTTCCTCTTCACAATAGCCCATAGATTTTCTATGGGGTTAAGGTCAGGTGAGTTTGCTGGCCATTTAAGAACAGGGATACCATGGTCCTTAAAGCAGGTACTGGTAGGTTTGGCACTGTATGCAGGTGCCAAGTCCTGTTGGAAAATAAAATCTGCATCTCCATAAAGTTGGTCAGCAGCAGGAAGCATGAAATGCTCTAAAACTTCCTGGTAGATGGCTGCGTTGACCTTGGACCTCAGAAAACACAGTAGACCAACACCAGCAGATGACATGGCACCCCAAACCATCACTGACTGTGGAAACTTTACACTGGACCTCAAGCAGCGTGGATTCTGTTCTGACCATTTCAAGACCCACAAGATTATCGCATCAAAAGCAGAGATACCTTCACTTCCAGGTACTGCTTCTCTGAAATTAGAGAGCTCTGAGACCTTGATTTCCAAAGGAAATGCAAAATTGACTTTGATCAGAGAACATAACTTTGGAGCACTCAGCAGCAGTCCAGTCCTTTTTGTCTTTAGCCCAGGCGAGATGCTTCTGACGCCGTCTCTTGTTCAAGAGTGGCTTGACACGAGGACTGCGACAGCTGAAACCCATGTCGTGCATACATCTGTGCGTGGTGGTTCTTGAAGCACTGACTCCAGCTGCAGTCCACTCTTTGTGAATCTCCCCCACATTTTTGAATAGGTTTTGTTTCACAATCCTCTCCAGGGTGCGGTTATCCCTATTGCTTGTACACTTTTTTCTACCACATCTTTTCCTTCCCTTCGCCTCTCTATTAATGTGCTTGGACAAAGAGCTCTGTGAACAGCCAGCCTCTTCAGCAATGACCTTTTGTGTCTTGCCCTCCTTGTGCAAGGTGTCAAAGGTCATCTTTTGGACAACTGTCAAGTCAGCAGTCTTCCCCATGATTGTGTAGCCTAGAGAACTAGACTGAGAGACCATTTAAAGACCTTAGCTGATTAGAGTGTGGCACCAGGTGTCTTCAATATTGAACCTTTTCACAATTTTCTAATTTTCTGAGATACTGAATTTGGGGTTTTCAGTAGGTGTCGGTTATAATCATCAAAATTAAAAGAAACAAACATTTGAAATATATCAGTCTGTGTGTAATAAATGAATATAATATACAAGTTTCACTTTTTGAATGAAATTACTGAAATAAATCAACTTTTTCATGATATTTTAACTTTATGACCAGCACCTGTATGGTGCTTTTGTGATTTAAACAACAATTACACTACTGGGAAATCAAAAGAATCAAACAAGACAACAGAGATTTGATACATGAATGAAATAATACTCACTGTGTGTGTGTGTGTGTGTGTGTGTGTGTGTGTGTGTGTGTGTGTGTGTGTGTGTGTGTGTGTGTGTGTGTATAAAAGAGAATGATGAAAGAGGTGCACCTGCCTGTCAGTGCATGGTGGGTGTTTCTGAGTGTGGCGCTGGGCTTTGACTGGCAGCTGATATAAGAGTCAGCATTATGTTAGCTCCCACTGCACAATGTGATCTGGCATCAAAGCAGCAATATGACATATTGTATGCTAAATATGCTTATTTGCTTTCTTGCTGTGAGTTAGATGAGAAGACTGAACCACTCTTGTGCAGTAAAGACAAATGCTATAGACAGCAGCTAGCATGGATTTGTCCAAAGGTGACGAGCCAGCACATCTACAGCTCTAACTAGTACATTATGCTTAATTTGTTGAGCCAAAGTCTAAAACCACAAGTTGAAATTCCTACAGGGGTTAGTCTTGATACTAAGCTAAAATAATCTGGTTTATTTAACAAACAGCAGTATCAATTTTTCAGTCATGTATTGATGGAATATTTAGAAAAATTAGTTTCTGACTATGAAATTTCAACACTGCTTCATATGATGCTGTTATTTTGTAATATGGTTTTAGGTTGTAACTATTGCTGTGCACGTAGCATGGTATAGATTAGTTGAAAAAGCTGACAAAATTATTATGTGACTTATTTTTAAGCAGTTCTTTTCTCCATGCTGATCCACTATGCCCAATCTTAGGGTACCCCCCACCTGCCAAAACTGTTCTGTCATAATAAAGGCTAAAAAGCACCAAAAATAATGCTTAAAAAAAGAGGTATACAGTGCTGCACCAAAAACCTTGGTTGCTAACAGATTGCTGCTGATTTGTCTGCAAACACTCTCAGTGGTACTGAAACTTTTAAAGTGTGACACAAACCAGAAACAGAAACTGTTTGTTTTAAAGTCAAAGTTGCACCTTTTAAAATATGACCAAAGCACAACTTTAACTTTGAAGGCAAACCATACATGCATCATACTTTTTAAAAATTTAGTGAGTGTTTGCAGAGGAGTTTACATCTTCCATGCAACCTATGGGCAACTGTAGCAATCACAGGGAGGCATTTGGCGTAGCACCCTCTTTGCAACTGATTTCCCCCAGCGTCAGTCAGAGACCTCCAGCAACTACTTGCCAAACAGTTGAAAAATACATATTTTTCCACAGTGACCAGGGGTTGCCAGATGGTCACTGGCTAGTCTCTAGGCCTGTGTGACTGAGGTGTAAGTAATTGATAAACACTGAATGTAAATGAGATAAACTATGACACCCATGGGTGTCTCTTGACCAATGGGTGCTCAAAACCTGAATAGGCGTGTGGTTTTCTTTTATTTCCACTGAATTCCACAGAATTATACTGCATTTCTGTCTATATTTTAAGAAGCAGTAACAATGCTTTCCACATTGTGCAATGGTGCAGGATACACAAAGACACTGAATTTACACATGAGTAATAGCACTCTAAATAGTATTCATGTTTTTCACAGCTGTGATGGTAATGAGGTAGTGTCAAAAAGGCATAGAAGTGATGGCGGATTGGGGTAATAAAGGTCTGTTAAATGACTGCCTCTAACAGACATCAACGCCAGTCAGAGAAAACCTCTGGCCCCTGCCATTGGCCTCTTTGCCCTGCTTCTTGCCCTGTCAGGTTTTAACAGCAGAACAATGCTTTTTCTATCAGCAGAGTGGAAGCAGTGGAGTAAAGGACAGAGAAGAACAGGAGTAAAAAGTAGGAGAATATAAGAAAAGATCATGTAAATGAATATATCTGAGTTAGATGGAAAACAGGAGTAGCATTTGAAGATGAGAGTGCTGGCTGCTGAACTGATAGATGGATCTGGGAAATGTGAGACACTTAGTCAGGAGAACATAAAGAGATTAGTGCAGAAACTCACCAGATCGCTGACCAGTGGCATTGCTTTCCTCTTCCTGAGGTCTGGCATGCTGTCAATACTATAAAGAGCACCACCCATTCTAGAGCGAAAACATACAGATGTTTTTTTCAACCAACTGCTGGTACTGAGAACCTGAACACCATGAATAAGTTACAAAATAAATGCAATGAGACACCAGTCTTTCCTTTTGGTTGGTAAGTTATAGATTTTCAATAGCTGCAGAGATGTCAGCATCATGGTTACTTACCCTGCTGATAAAAGCAGAGAGGCGATGCCAACACTTTCTCCTCGGGCCTGTGGAGAAAGAACAAGATGAGATGGAAAAAGCAAGAAAAGGCAGCCTACCAGGAAAAAAAAGGGAATTACAACTGGAACTACAAAGTCAAGACATACTGTGTGATGTTCCTTTGCAAAAAATATCTAATATAATGGATAATTTAAACATGAGCTGTTACCACAATGACTGCAGGTGTTCCCAGAAGTTATACTTTACAATAGAGTAGAAAAGTAAAAAAAAACAAAACCCAAAACAAAAGGTACAAGTGTGAAAGAGAAAAAAGATATATCACTGTGTGTCTCTCTTCTGGGGATTATTGACATCAGCAGTGGGTTCTGTGTTTGAGCATGATTGTAGAAGAAGATTACAGCCAGATGGCTATTCATGTAATCATTTTTCTAATTCTATCTGCTCTATTATTGAAAGACATGTTCTTTGTCAGCTTGCCTCTTCAAAGAACGACACGTGGCACTGATACTAACGTCATACGATACGCAGATATAGTCCTGATTGATACAAATGCCAGGCTTTGAAAATTACACTTAACAGGCTTGCAACAGCTTCCTATGTGTGTCTTGACTCACCATAAATATCTATGAGCCATACAGGTACACACAGTACAAATTAGATTTATAAACACGCAGTACTGGCCACACCCACCTGTAAGTCAGCTCCTGCCATGGGTAATCAGAATGGACTACATGCATTTGCTACGAGGATGGCAAACAACTGAAAAGAAAATAATGAAATGGCAAAAACAATACAAGGGGTAAACAGAAACTATCAAACACAAGACAATATAATCCACAGCTATGATCGAAAACTGAAAAAAATAACAGGGTAGTCAACAAAAGCTGGAAAAATACAGAGAACATGCAGGGATTCATGCAACAAGCCAGTCAGTGAGCAGCAACAGACTCTAAGAATCATTCCTGTGAAAGCAAGAATTCACCTGGCAGTGTCTGCAAGCAAGTGCACCAAATAAACTGAACACACACACATACACACACACGCGCACGCACACACACACACACACACACACACACACACACACACACACACACACACACACACACACACACACACACACACACACACACACACACACACACACACACACAAACACACACATCCAGGCTGTACCTCTTGTAGCTGTAGCCGTACTCTGCTGAAAAGTCGAAGCCAGTTAGCCTTAGCTCTGGCAGGACCAGGTTCCATGATTTCCCTCTTTGGGAAGCTAAAATATAGGTTGAGAAAGAAATATAATGTTCAAAACTGTATTTATATACTGTTATTTCATCTCCATACAGTAAGAGTGTAGTTGAATTTAACAACGCTGTATTCACTTTTAAAATTTTGTGTTTTGTGAGCTTTTAGGATGATTACAGAGGCTCAAACTTCATTGGCTAATTTATTAAAATCACACTGCTTAATCTGGACAGGCTGTACTATTTTGTTACTATTTTTTACTGGGTTTTCTGTGCCTTTTTTGGTCTATTAGTTCTTAGGTCTATTAGCTACAATCTGAAGTAGATCTATACAAAGAATATACACAACTGTATACAGAATTTAACTGGAAAATATTTACATTACGCGGAGACATATTTGTTTTCCTTTGTAATGCTGACAAATGTACATTGTTCACCTTGCAACAGGAGGCTCCGCTTTCTTCTCTTCAGGAGCCAAGGGGACACTCTCTGTTGCCTGAGGGTGCTCGGGGGGTTGAGGCTCCTCCTTTGGCACTTCAGATTTGGGCTCAGGCTCCAGAAGCTTGGTGTCTGGAGCTAGAACCTGTGATGTAGTTGTGAGGGTGGGTGTAGCTGTAGTTGTGATGGAGAGATCCTGATGTGTGGGTGCAAAAGGAGGCTTGGTGGAATCTGGAATAGAAGGGTGCATTGTGTTGTCCTGTGAGACCGAAGGTAGACCAGGAACTGTGCTCGGTGACTGAGGCCGATCTTGGGCAAGCCGCTGCTGATGCAATGATGCCTGCTTCTCCAGTGGTGGCCTGGTGGAGGAAAGACCATCAGAAGGAGGCATCAAGGTGGGGGCAGTGCTTGTGGGTGTGGGGGTATAGGGAGGCTCCTGATCTTCACTGAGTGTGCCATCCAGTGGATGCATTTCTTCATCTTCCTTATATGACATGTCCTCCTCATCTTCATAGTTATAATCTCCTTCCTCCCCGTACATGTCTCCGTCTTCTTCATCATACAAAGCTCCCTCTTCCCCTCCATCTTTGAGGTAGCCTCCCTCATCGCTGTAGATGCCTTGGTGGTCCTCACCATCCCAACCTGGGGAATCTTCTTTGCTGTAGCTGACAGAAGAGTGGCAGGAATGATAGGAATCGTTTTCATCGTAGAATTCCGAGCCTCTCAAGCTTTCACCATCCTCAGGAGCAAACTCCTCACTGAGCTGGGAGCTGCCTCGACTCAACTCGCCTGATGAGGCGTAACGACTGTCTGTGGGACTGAAAGCAGGGGGGAGAAGAAAACACGTGTTAGATAAACACATATCCTTGGGTTATTAAGTAAACTATGGCTGTTTCCATGTTTGGGTGTCACAGACATACTTAAGGAGCTTGTGTTGGGGCCAGGGAGGGAGACAACTAACCACCAGGAAAAGAGGAGTGACTTTAAACCAAATGATCAGATTACCCAGAATGGGCTTTGTGTTAGTGATGCATCTATGCCACTGCAAGGGGACTCATCTATTGAGTAACAGGAATGCCTACTATGAATGTTAGCTTAAACACAAATTAATCCAGAATCACACACCATACAGAAGCACACTTGACTGCAAAAACACAAGAATACATTTGAAGATAGAATTGAAGATAGAAATAGATATGTTTAAAACAAGAGAAGTTAACCTGGAGAGGTTGAGGGTAATTTAACATACTGGCAGAAATAGCAGATAAATTTGCAAATAACATTTATTCACAGTGATAAATGAGCCCATTAGATTGAGTCAGAGAGAGAGATATGAGGCACATAGAAAGATTATTTTCTTAAACACGCTCTGACACACACTCACACTTTATTGTTTTCGTCTATTGATTACAGTCCTGCTGGTTTAATAATGTATAGTGCAGGAGCAGTAAAGGAGGCATTGTGACTGAGGCTGTGAGCCAGAGGGAATACATAAGAATGGCTGAATGGACAAATAAACACTCAATCATAATACCCCTGTTTTTTTCTATTCATAACCTATCTTACAATCTCGCTCTTCCATCACAAAGACTAACACAGACAGTGACAAATGCTTGCATAATTCTTGAGTCTAAACACATGTCTGCCCTCTTTCTTCACAAAGAATATAAAACAAAACATGATGAAATGAAGATGAAAATGAACGCAATCTGTCTTGGCCTCTCTGCTAGGCCCCATTATTGGGCTGACGGGCTCCTGCTGTCTCACAAGTGGAAATTAAATGTGTATAATTACCAAGTATGGGACACCCACAATAAGACAGGGCCCTTCTTAAAGTCTCACATACAGGGTGAGGCTATAATAACAAGCTGTCATGAAAACAGATGGGCACGCTCACACAGACTCACATGGGTGGTTCCACAAACTCCAACCGACAATTAACCTCTCTGTCTCTGACTGTTACGAAACACCACACACACATCCCGTCAATCACTCACCCACACATGTAAAGACAACACAGCATAGAACTTCTAACAATTGAGGGGATAAGTATGGTACCTTTTTTGTGATTCTTTACAGGAACAAAGTAAGGATAGATGCAGATTCAGTAGTTTGCTATAAAGTATATAGAATATACATATACAAAGATAGGATAAGAGCGCATGCATGCAAGCACAGCGAGCGAGGAGGACGGGACAAGTCCACCACTGACGTCACAGCGAGACGGAGTCACAGGCTGGAGCAGAAGGAAGAAGAGGAGGAAAAGTTGGAGAGGAGGTACAGAGACCCACCTATCGGACAGTGAGTGCCTACTGTCTAGAGAATACTGACGACTGGTGCGCCGGCTCGACCCTGAGCCTGAGTCGATATCACTGCGCCCGTTGGTGGCCGAGTCTAAACTATCATAGCGTCTGGTAAGAGGAGCAGGGAGGGAGGCAGGGAGGAGGGGAGAGGTGGGAGAGGAGCATCAGTAGAGCTCAGTGTAAATCTTTCAAAGACAGCTCTAACCAAACTGAGTCTCTGTGCTGCCTGGTTAATGATAGTTTCACAATTTTGTCTTAAAACATTAGCCAGGTGTCCACATGAACACTAAAATTATGCTTGCTGTTATCATTCTTCCTGCCAGCTATTAAGATCTATTCCTAAGGGAGCCATAGTGATCCGTGCTCTAGTGTTAATTTGTAGTTAATACAAGGCAGCAGTCTGAGTTATTTAAATCAAATGCATATATTCCAGTCGTTTCAGCGGGAAACTTCATCTGCTGTGCCCTTGCAAGGAGGAAATTTTGCACTAATAAGAAAGCATCTTTTGAAGATACCCACTTTGCTAGTCCAAATCAGATTACCCAAAGCTCAAATTAACTTCAGATGAACACATTTGCATGAGGCAAGGAATGTGGATTTTGTTCCCTCATCGTTTACATTGGAAATGCATGGGGAAGGGTTCTCTTCCCTTACAATCATATGAAAAGGAGAACAATAACAGCAAGTACAACCTGCTTAAATTGTGAACCTGTCCATTAAACATCTGCACAAAGGCCTCTTACTGAGGCTGAGCACTTTAAGATTTATTTTATCCATCTCAGCCTTGCCAAAAGATAAAGGTCAAACCTTCTGTTGCAGCTTTTCTGACAAATGCACGAGTTTTGATCCTCTCCTGCTTTGATATGCATGTCTAAAATAATTACCATTATGTCCAAAAAAGTCTTCATGAACAGTACAGGGTAGCATGGGTTTTCTGATGCTCACACACTCAACATGCACACAAAGATGCAGGCTCGCACACACACATTCACACAGAAAAGATAACCGCAAAGGCCCACTTCATACATGACCTGTATACAAGAACTTTGTACCCCAGCATGCTTGTATACACTGAGGCCAGGGTTATTCTCTAGAGAAGGAAAGCACAGTGGGGCATGTTACGATGTACAACAGAGTATAACAAAACAAGGCCACAGGGGCTCAGTTGTCTCATGGCTATGTGGTAGAAACTGAGAAGGAGTGTTCTGTTTATGAGGAGTGTGATGTTAAATTAAAAAGTTTACATTTTTTGGTTTGCCTGTCTCTGTGTGACCAAAAACGCCTTTCTCTATGTTGCATGTAAACTTTGACTACCCCTATGGTGCACATAAGCAAAATAAAACCCTCTTCTTCAGTCTCACATGTTAGTATGACTGGTTACCTCATAGCTCTGTGATCATAGTCCAGCTCATTGATATCGTCAGAGTAGGAGTGTCTGTAGTGCTGGTGCCTCATGGGATACTGGTGCATGGAAGCATTGGGCTGGGAGGTGGTGTAGTAGAGGAGGCGGGATGCTGTTACTGGTCTCACTGCGGTAGTCGCTGTCCCTGTCATCCACTGCACTGTCTGGGTCCTCGTCTGTTCACGAAAACACAGTGGGAGACGGAACAAAGTGAGGAGGCGAGACAAAAAGAGGATGACCAGTTGCAACTCTATTATATATATTAGTACAGTCAGTTTTTTATGAAAGAGCTGGGGTCCAGAGAATAGAGGTGGCATTTCTCTGTCTTGTTTATATGGTTTTTGTCTTAGCATGGAAGAGTTTTAACTTGTGTTTGTGATGCAAACGCAAACTGTGTTTGTTAAAAAGTTTTTTGTTTTTTTTCATAAATGTCTGAAATGTGCGCATGCAGAGCTCTTCACTGCAGAATTGTATTTGTTTCTAATGCAGTCCCAACTGAGAGCTCTAAAAATCAGAAAATCAATCGTGGATAGTTTTTGGTCTTGCCCTTTGTGAACAGACATGTCTTTGGATTTTCAGTATTTTTGCAGTATTTTTTCATATTGAGAAGCATTATCATTCAGTTGTGGAACTTTTTGTCCATGCTGCCTGTCATTGAATGGTGAGCCCTACCACAATATCTAATTATGAAAGACTAACCTGCTGCTAATAAACCCAGACAGCTGTGAGATGTTTGATCACAATTTAAATGATTTCAGATTTTGTGAAAATAGGGTTTCAGATAGTTCCGTGCCTGAGATGGAAGTGAGGGTTATTTGGTTATGTGCCTTGTTTCTCATAATGACTTACTTGGAAATAACTAATTTGTATCTCATTAAATATGTATGTGTCTCGAGTTTGCCTTGAGCTATATTCAGTTTAATTTGAACAGTTTGATACAAAAAAACAAAGAACAAAAAAAAAAAACAAGGATACGAGGTGAGAGGAAGTTCAGAGAGGATGTGTGGAGAAGAAATACTTTTTTGGCAGCTAATGTTCTCTGAGGAATACTACACAAGGAGATCATTACATTAAGTGAGACATGGACAATAAATACAGAATTACTCCAAGTTGTTAGCAGAACCGCATGAAAGAAACTTACTTTGCTGATCTCCCCACAGACTCCAATTACCTGCAAAGAGATAAAGGAGTTGGAAAAACCAAATTAGGTTTGGGCCACAAAAAACACAAGCAGTCAACAAAGCCAGGGTAAACAAACAAAATTGTTTTATGATGTAAATATGTGTGAAGAGAGTTTATAAGTGTCTGTATATGCATGTGTGTGTGTGTGTGTGTGCATATGCTTATGCTTGTCCAAGAAAGGTGTGTGTATGTGTGTTTGAGCAGAGAAAAACACAAGGTCTTTAGAAAAAAACTTAGAGGAAAACAGTTTTTAAGGCTGCTGGCCTTGATTCAGTTAGGTAACTGGGAGGAGACAACACACACACACACACACACACACACACACACACACACACACACACACACACACACACACACACACACACACACACACCTTTCTTGGAGAAACATAAGCATATGTGCACCAAACCAAACCCCTCTCTCCACAGGTTTTCAGTATACACAGTTATCCACCTGCTCCCAGTGTCACACTCCCATGCCTGCCTTCCAGGGAGGCAGGCAAGGGAGTGTGTCTGACTCCCACCGTATGCCATCTCACATTTATCAAGGATTTATCACTCGTAAGTCATTCTAGTGTTCAGTCAGGCATGTATTTGTGATTAATCTCATCAGCTCTCCTTCCTTTCTCTAGCTAACCTTTCCTTCATCTATTAGCTTAATTTCTACTTCCTGTCTAGTCCTCTTCTCAGTGAGCTGAGGGGGACAGGGGAGAGGAAAAACAGGAGGCATAAAAAGGGCTCAGCAGGATACAGCACAAGAGGAGGTAAATGTGGAAGAGGCTGGTGACACTCACAGCACTGTGTTGATGGTGCATGTAATGGTTGCTCCTGTTCTTCTTGATAGGCGTACTGAGGCAAAAAAGCAGCAACAACAGTTATATAAGAAAATAAGATGTAATGCTTTTTCAGAGGAAAATTGATGGAAAAAATGACTGCATCACTAACTCAGTTACAAAGGAAAATACTGTAATAAGGGAGGATAAAAATGATCTGGAAATACAGTAAAGAGTGTTAAGCAGAAAAAAGGTCTTACATCTTGATCTCTCATGGCATTAAGTTGTTCAAGTTTCTTTGCCCAGTATCTGGCCTCTTCCTCTGGAATGTCTGCAGAACAACAGAAACACTTGAGATTCTCTATTCAGCAAATAAACTATTGGACATTATACTGTAAGTCTCTGTACATCAGTCTGTAAACACAGGAATACAGCCATACAGCAATCATATCATTTTCTACAAATGTAATGGAAATATGGAAGCGGTTCAAGTAATATTAATAGTAATCACTTGAATTTTGTTCGTTGTTTTTTTTTCGGTGTTTGTGCATGTCAGTCCTGTTTAGCATATAAAAGGCATTGTGTTGGTATTGGAGTGGTGACAGGCGCACTAGTTGTATTAGTAGTTGAAGCAGTATTAAAAGTGTAGCAGGGCAACTACTGACAGTACTAGAAGAAGTACTAATAGCGATAATCACAGTGATTCAGATAGTCTTTGTATCGCCGAAGTAGCAGTAGTACCAAAACTAGTAACATTTTTTTGGAAAAAAATATAAACCAAAAATTATCCAAAAGTTATTATAAATACAATAATGATAAATAACAAACCTAGTGGCAGTTCAAAGCGTGTGTCGAGCAGCAGCCTATGAAAGGTCGGATCTTTGGTTCCACAGATCTCATTCTCAGCCATAATCGCATTAGAGTCAAGGGTCAGCCACTGACCTGGTCCCTCCTGGAAAAGACCAAAGGAGAAAAATGATTACAACAGTACTTACTGATCAATATGAATTTTGGCAACTTTCTCCTGGACCTAATTTGGTGTCACACCCTGTCATTTTTGTTTTTGTACAAATGACCAGTGGCATCAATCTTGCCACCTACTTCTTGATAAGTCAAACTGCAGTCAAAATGTCAAACTATTTGTCTAGTAGGCTAAATTACAGCCTGCAAATATGAGCCAGTGATGAATTGACAACTGAGAACCGAAAAACTTTAGATATTCATTTTATTTGCAGTTCTTAACCGAAACTCTTGCTATATCACCTTAAAATAAAAAAGTATCAGCTTTACCACCTTATTGTCTTATGCCAAAGTAAATCAACAACAGGTGATTTAAAGTTGAACCAAAAACAAAGCATGTATTTTCATAACCCACATGCTGATTTTAGAAATGTCATTCATTTTTCATTCAGACTGGGCTAGTAAGCATAGCCAATAAAGTCTAAGGTCTGAATCAGAAAGATGAAGGTGTTGTACCTCATTGGACTGCCGTATGTTGCGCAGGGGGATCCATAAGGTGCCCACCATGGTGTCCCAGATCAGCCCCTTGTTCCACACCTCCACTGTGAGACCCAGATCCAGGCGGTTTATTTCACTGTTTGGCAGAGTCGGCAAGATGAGAAAAGGAGAAGCAAATAGAAAAAATACAGAGGAACAAAAAAAGAGTTAAATACAGAATATTGTCATAAGCTGAGTGGAGCCTTGGATTGTATGCATAAGATTTTTAGCAAAAGTACAGTCTATTCCATCAGGAGCTGAATTTAATCCGGTGATGGATATGCACCATGATTCAATCTGCTGAGGGAAATGAGTCATTCAGCATGAAGATGGAAAAATGCAGGTGACAGTCAACAAGGCTCCCGGCAAGATGTAAGTGACTGCACAGACAGGACAACAAAAGAAAGTATCTATATGTATGTGTGACAAACAACAGTGAACTCAAAACCTCATATATAGCACACATATTACACCTAATTTTAGGTCTAGCTAAGATTTGTAACGCAATTGCATATCTGACTTGCAGGTTATCAGCTCACTAAGCATCTCTCATTACTGAAATGACTCTCTGAGGCCCACTAGTTTAAATGCATATAAAAAAATATAATAATGACCATGATTTTGATGTAAAAGCATTTCTTTGGGAGATGATGAAATAACCAGGAAATTTGATGGATCGTGTGCTGCTCCCTAAAGGGAAAAAGTAGAGGAAAGCCCTTCCTTAATGATATTCTTTAGGTTCAGTGTACCACTATGATTGTAGTGGATTATGCAAAAACAATGGGATTGTAATAAAAAAGAAAAAAAAGGTTTGTGTTTTGGGAGTTTTTCTCTTAGACTGAAGTTCTGGAGTTATAATGTGTTAATGAAGCTTGAATGGGGAGAAACTGCCATGACTGGATGTGTGAAATCTGCTGGAGCAGTGCAAACAGCAGCAGAGGTGTTATTTCATCCCATCACTCTTGAGTGGAGAGGAGGCAGAATGGAAGGAAAAGAATGAAGCCAAAAAAATAACCCCTTTTGGGACATAAATGTCACAACAGACAATGCTGCCCTGAGTTGCACAACATCAGGGTGCTCATGAACTGAGTCACTCGGGTGGCATCTCATGCTCATGTGCAATAATGTATCCATTTGTGATTTCATGTTTATAGCTGGAAACTATTTATATATTAATTTGAACCTCAGATATGACTCTTTAAACACATATCAATACTAGATATACCCTTTTATGGACTGTATTAGACTTTTATAATCATTTTGTTAGTTAAGCAACCTTGAAGAATAATGGAAATATTATGTTTAGTTTGGGTAAGTTTGCTGCCTGGGTAAAGGCAGCACATATGACTTCCACTTGCTCAGTGTGAATGCAATGGACTGCTATCTGTGAAATTCACACATGGGTTAAATCAGACATCATACAGACTTTGCACCTGGCAGATTAAAGATAGTTTGAGATTAGATATTTGCATTCTCACGTGCACCTGTGCCAGATAATATCTAGAAAAGTGCAGGGTTGCAGTGCATATGTGGAAGTTTCACTGGTTAAGTATGAAAAAAATGTTCACATAAAAAATATTTTATGGTAGCAAAACAATAGCTATAAGAGAAGTTTAATAAGTTAATGTAGCTTTGCCTCTTAAACGGTTGTGTCATTTGCAATGGGCAGTTTAAAAAAAAAATCAAAGCCACAATACTGCCCTTATTTCATGCATTTTTCTCTCTTCAGTAAGCTGAAACCCACATCATCACAATGCATCTCAGCTGTCTATAGATTGGTTGGATTTGGCTGTGTTATAGTAGTAGATGTGTGGAAAGTTTGCCTCATTACAAATTAATTCCCTGGATTTTCTTTTTTCTTTTTCATTTTTAGGGCAAGAAACACTCACAACATGAAGTCCTGCTCCCAGCATGGCTGACTGCCACGGACAGCGATGGTTGTGCTCTTAACATTCTGCACCTTCAGGGTCACGTATGTGTTGAATTTCTCTGTGAAAATTAACACATACAACCATCAGTCTTGATGTCCCCGTGGGTTACGTTAAACAGCTTGATTCAGTGCATTGATCTTCTCCAGTCGCTACTCACCTTGTGGTCCATCAAGCTTGGCTTTCTTCACTGTGAACAATTGAGAGAACAAACAGGAAATGACTGTCAGTTTTTTAAGAGATCACATTTCTTGCTGAAAATACACTCAGCGAATCTACAATCTATAAAGGCTTCGGGCCTGTGCTTACAGTGTCATGTGAGAACTTCCACTACAGTCCACACAGGTCTCTGCCTGTAGCTCATGTGCATCAAAGTATGTTTGGCTAGTGACTGACAGTAGACTGGCATTTTACAGAGAAAGTGGGGGATCTGGGACTAAACTTTGCGCTTTGGGCAGAATGCCAGGATCTGGATATGAAAGACTGCATCTGTTCAGCAGAAGACGTCGGGGTTGCTGAGTGACTTGTTGGAGGAGCAGTAGATGGACAGTTTGTACAGGAAAAAGTAAAAGATGATGCCAAGGAAGAGAATGAAAACATGCCCTGTCTTCTCTGAATGGTGAGTGTGTGTTTTCCTTCATGGCTGTCAACAAAGGTTGATGGATAAAAGACTGAGCAGTGCTTCAGTTTATCGTACACAATAGACAAGGCTCTGCTGAGGTGCCACTGCCAGTTCCTTCATGCCGGTGTCCTCTAGTGGTACCAATATGACTTTTAAAACCACAGTGACGTCAAATGCTTATTCATTATTCATTTAGTCTTGCACCCTGCCGGTTCCCATCATTCCCATGTTCAAGAGTGAAGTATTAATATTCAGCACACTTATATTTAATCCCTGATGACTGCCTAGTTTCACTGATGTTACAGTTAAAGAAAGAAATAATGAAAGGTAGAGGGATTTTACACCTGTAATGGTTTTATTTGGCTCCCTGGCTAGCGTCACAACATATACAACATGCAAAAAACAAGACCCGTATGGATGACAAATCAACAACACCTAAAGCGATGTTACTACAGCGTCCGCAGCATATCTGAAAATATAAAGATGAGCCACAAATGCTTGCACTGAAATGCCTCTAGCTGTAGTTAACACATTTGTAATGAATATCTGAATCATAAAAGAAGATACGTGTAAGCCCTACAATAACAAGCGAGCAAAGCCATATATCTTCAATCAAAATATTTATATTATTTATACAGTTTATAATGGAAGTAACCCTCATAATCAAAAGAAAAGACTTTCACCAAAAATTAGTCATACTGTCTTTCAAAAGTTAACAGTCACCACCGATCCTACCCCGTTCTGCACTGGTCGGACTTAAATAAATGATCTACATACAAACGGAAACATGTGTCCCCATTCACGATCCAGAACACTAGTAGCTCCCTCATCTCCTAAATGTCTTTTTTGCATGCACTCAGCACGCATGCACTTGCAACGATTGCATGTCTCTGACCTGATACATGACTGCACACACTGAGAGAGAGAGAGAAAGAGAGAGAGAGAGAAAGAGAAAGAAAGAGAAAGAGAGAAAGAGAAAGAGAGAGGGGGGCTTTGTAGTAGAGTGCATCTCTACATACTTACAGGAAGAGAAGTCCAGCAAAAAAGAGTTGGAGAAAGGGAGAGCAGACAGAAGGAAAAGAGAATAGACAGTTCCTAAGGGGAGAAAGGCAGATGAGGGGGAAGGGGTGAAGTGAAAGGGAGTGTTAAGAGAAAACCATTTGTTTTCTGTGCTCCTCCTACCTCATTTTGTCCTCCAGCTCTCCTTTTTTACCTTCTCTCTTTTATCATCTCCCTGAGCCTGTTCCCTGGATCTCCCCTTTCTTTTGTTCACTGCAATAATTATACCGAAATCCCGTCATTACTCTGACCCCAACATT
>JAMQGT020015144.1:0-10249 GCA_024447675.2 Pterophyllum scalare
TGATGGAACTGGAGAGGATCCTCAAGGAAGAATGGCAGAGGATCCCCAAATCCAGGTGTGGAAAACTTGTTGCATCATTCCCAAGAAGACTCATGGCTGTACTAGCTCAAAAGGGTGCTTCTACTCAATACTGAGCAAAGAGTCTGAATACTTATGACCACATGATATTTCAGTTTTTCTTTTTTAATAAATTTGCAAAAATTTCTACATTTCTGTTTTTCTGTCAAGATGGGGTGCTGAGTGTACATTAATGAGAAATAAAATGAACTTTTTTGATTTTAGTCAATGGCTGCAATGAAACAATGAGTGAAAAATTTAAAGGGGCCTGAATACTTTCCATACCCACTGTAATTGGGCACCTTTGGGATGTGGTGGAACAGGAGAGATTCACCTCAAAGAAGGGTAGCTGGAAAACCTGCAGCGACTGTGTGATACAGTCATGTAAATATGGATCAGAATCTCTGAAGAATTAAGGCAGTTCTGAAGGCAAAAGTGGGTCCAACCCAGTACTAGCAATGTGCCTGTATTGAAATGTCCAATGACCGTATATAGCCAAAGGCATCTGTGCATATAATGCTGTTTATTTCTTCTGCCAATATAAATATCACCCACGCACACAGGTTTGTAGCTCAGATTTAAGGAGATCAAAATGGTTTGACAATAATTTTGTTGTCCAACATGAATATCTGAATCTTTGGAAATCTCTCTGCCAGACCTTTAGGAATACAGTTTGTTTAGAATTTGTAAATAAATTTGAATTTAAGATAATAAGAAATATTCACTCTAGCTCTTTATGCACCTGTTGAAAGATGGGACATATTATGTGATCACCCATGGCGGGTGGGTGGCATCCATCGAAGTGCCCACTCAGTAACTTGAGAACCGTTCGGCCTACGCTTAAACTTCATGGGCGGATAGCGTATGACCAAAGCAAGGTTGGAATTGTAACTGGGGTCTTTGAGGTCAAAGGTCAAAGTCATATGGTCAAAGCTTGTTTTTTGTTTTTTATGTCCACTTCATAGCTAAGAAATGGTTTGAAGGATTTTGATGAAACATTGCATGATTATTCTCCATATCAAGACTTTATGCAGAGATCAGCTCCTGGAGGTCAAGGTCAAAAGTCAAGATCACATAATTATTAAATCTCTGTTTTTCATGTGACAGCATGATTCCAGACTGATTGACTAGTTTTTTTAAAGTCAGTTATTAATCATACTGAAACATATTGCTGTTGCATTCGTGTGTGTGTGTATCCAAGGTTTCTGGGCCCTATAGTAGATATTTTGTGTTGCCGGCGTGGCGTGAAATTTACAGGTGTGTTTGTGTGTCCAAATCGAACCCAAGTGTTTGTTTGTTTTTTCACACTCTCTCCCTCTCTCCATCTGTCTCTCTCCCTCTTTCTGTCTCTCTCTCTCTCAGCCCAAGGGAAGAGCAGGAGACAGAGTGTGCTGTTTTAGTGCCGGTGGGGGCGATGAGATGAGGAGGACAGTGACACGTGGAGCTTGTTTGTCAGACATACATCCACTGGCCCTGCTGCCTACACACTGAAGGAGTGACACACACACCCTGCCACATAAACACACATAAACACAAAACAAAAAGAAAAGACACACAATTACTGCAAAATGACAACAAACTCACACAAAAGTAAGGCTGAAGAACTCATTCTTAAACATAAAGACTCAGCTCAACCCCAAATGTAAAAAAATGGAAGAAAAATAAAACGTGTGTGATGCTGGATGAAACGTTGGAGAGTATACGATTCTCCTTGCTGCTGCTACCACTGTTGCCCGATACAGGGAAGTATTCAGGATGTGAACTGACTCAGTTTTAAAACAGACCTTGCTGTAAGAGTGAGCTGTGAGGACGAAGGAGTCAAAGTGGACTTGAATGAAAAGCAAAGAAAGAGAGAGGTGGAACCCTGACGCTCTCTTTCATGATTTTTCTGTTCAGGCTATCGCTGTATATAAAGAGACTGAGCTGTAGAACTCTGCTTTTTTCATGACACACCTCAGCCTGAATCCAAACTCTAAATATTGCACCTCAACTCTAAACCCTCGCCTGATCTCTCAACCCTTTATTACATAACCCTTAAATCCAATCGATCTCTACCTTTCTGTCATTCTCCGTCTTTCTCTCTTAAACACACTCACACGCTGACAGCTCACTTGAAAGTGTGTAGATCATTGGAGTTTACAGAGATAAATTTTTGCACCTTATTGTCCATTAGAGGTCCGGGTGGCTGTCATTATGTTACCTCATCAGTCACTAAACCAGAGTAGGATGTAAAGTACACACTAGTGATATTGAAATGAAGAAGATCCAAATAGACAAACCAAAAAAACCCAAAACAAAACAAAAAACTCATGACCTATAGACATGAAATGGACAGATATATTGCACAAATCATTACTCTGCAGTTAAAAACACATGCAATCTACATACCAGTAATAGACATGAATTATATTTGTCACATCCTCATATGCTGTAAAGAACACTACACTGCGAGATGTTCCAGTTTCTGTACACTCGAAGGTTATTGTTGAAGGACAGAGGTAAAAGTGTACAAATCTTAACTTGCTTATTATTAGACACCTCCCTCCTCTTTTGCCTTGACTCAGAAGTGTTCTGGATTTGTTGTCTGATGTGCAGGTATTGATGTTGAACTCTTATACAGGATGTGATCAAAAGATTCTGAGAACATGTCCATAAAAATCCAAAGCCTTGCCTCATAAAAAGTTGGCCAGTCTCATGTTGGACTTTTTTCAGCTCAGTGCATAGGTGTACAAAAAGCTCTCTCACTAGAAGACCAGGTCTGTTGCCCCATACCTGTGCCTCC
The DNA here is from genome assembly GCA_024447675.2 of Pterophyllum scalare. Taxonomy (NCBI): domain Eukaryota; kingdom Metazoa; phylum Chordata; class Actinopteri; order Cichliformes; family Cichlidae; genus Pterophyllum; species Pterophyllum scalare. The sequence goes on from JAMQGT020015144.1 coordinate 2,840, forward strand.
ACAATGCATACCGGATCTCCTTAAACTGATGACCCTTCATCTTGATGTTTGGTAAGTGGATGAAGGTGCAGGGACGCAAATGTGCCGTTGGTAGCCAAGATTGCGTTGATGTGTGTTTCAGCGTGCTCTGAACTGGCACATGAATGCACACCGGGAAGCACCACAGTTCAGATGGTTTCCTCTGAATGTTCTCCCTCAGATGCCTCAGGACATTACAGTAGAAATCCACGTTGACAGCCTTATCTTGGACAAGCCCGGTGAATCCTGAAAAAAATGCTGAGCACACTCTCGGTCTCATTCCTTACCTGACACGCTGCCTTCAGACATAGAAACTGCAGCCACTCTGAAAACTGCTGAACACTCCTTGGTAACAGCTGAAGAACCAGGTCTTGCCATCAGTGTTGGTCCTTCACGCAACATCACGCAAAAACCGGTTTGAAACAAGTTTATGTTTTCTATCAGAAGTTTTTAGTCAATGGTGAGATCTCAGAGCGTGCACTATAAGCGGTCAGAAAAAAAGCCATGATGGAAGCCGATTGCACAAACCATGACCTTTATTGGGAAATTTTAATCTGGTAACACTTTTGATTTTTATGGACAAGTTCTCAGAACTATTTGATCACACCTCATATTTGCACCCAATTTTACCTCTTTAGATCATGAGTGGATCATCCAATAGCCCCACCTCTCCCTTCCCAACTCTGTGTTTTTAAAAATAATCTGTATATATGATCATATGTTTTACTTGTCAGAAGTAAAGATAATTCCAGGATGCTGTTCTCAGTCTTTACAGTAGGTGACTGGCTGGGGACGTGTTGCACATTCCTTGAGCTCAGGACTTATTCCTTGTGTCGTTTTGTGGATGCTGTGAGGTACAGATGATCTTATATGTTTCCCCGATAGAAGTGGCTCAAACCCCTTTGCAAAGTTGGTTTAAAATGTATGTGAAAAATATTTTCTCAGCATAAACCTGTCAGTTTGTGTCATCCATTCTCTGTTAATTTGACCCAGAGGTTGCTGTTAAGAGACCACCTTACCCATGTCCATTCTTGTCATATCTCTAAGCATGTTTCTGTACTAAACATAGTCTTTTTAATTGGTATATGAAATAGCTGCTGCTGGAAAAGGAATACCTCCTTTAAATTTTGCATGAGATGTCATGATCTTATCACGTGATCTCTACACCAAACACCACCTTGCCATCTGGAGACCATACCTTACATGAAGACAGCAACAGTGTGACGTGCTGGCAGCACTGGGACCAGATAGTTTGAACGACAAATCTAACTTAACTAATAAGTGTATAATGCAGCAGAAACTGTCATGCAGCCTGCCTAACTGGGCTGAGTATTTAACAGGACTTGAAACACTCAGACACACTGTTGTTTCATGCTCTTTTTATTACAGGCTGCCAAAAAAATCAGGACCAAAATAAGTCCTCCAAGCACCAGGTGTTCAAGCACACAACTGTTTCATCCATCAAAATCTGCTGACATGTTACCTTGTTCTGTATCTGTGAGATGGCCTGTGAGTGGAGATTGGAGTTTCCTGTACCTCAAGCACTGACGGGGTCATTTCTGCATCTTTTTAAAAATTTTTTAAAACTGATTCAGAAAATGATCTTGTGTCAGTACCTGTCAGAAGGACTACTTATTTTCCCAGAGTGTGACAGTATGTAGCATGTACATAGATGGTCCCCCACTCTGTAAATACAAAAGTGTACAGGTTTGATACGGCTACTCACATTCTGGCTTTTTTTTAATTTTGCTTTTCTTCAATGACAGTCATAGCAATATTTCTGTAATCAATAAAAAGCCATGGTACTAGGATGGGTATGATTGCATTTGTGTTTATTTAGGAAGCTGTGAGAGACTGTGAATGATCAAACTGTGACATAACTTATCACAGGTTTAATTGTTTTCTGTTTTACAAACATGCTGGATCCAAATGGCTGGAATGAAGTATCATGTTGCAAAATGAGTAAAAGACACTGATTATTTTGATTTCTTCTTCTTCTTTTTTTTAATCAATGAAAGCCATAAAGGTTATATAGAAGTGGCAAAGGTCTGGTGGTGTATGAGAGGTATTTCAGGACAGACCTTGAGAAGCAAAGGGGATGTGTACACCTAATAAAAAATAAAAATCATATAATTACTTGTTATCTTGTCTTAATTAAATCCTTTGAATATATGTTTCTATGAAGCGCTCTTTACTATTACTATTACAGGGTCTAAGCAGTTCTTTAAATTTCTTGTTTAGCTTCTGGCTACTTTAATTCATTGTGGAGATTAATGTGCTCAGTGGGCACCTAATTATGGAGCCTCTAAATTCCAATGCAACCCAACAGAATAGCTTGGTCACAGAATGTAGAACGATGCACTCACTGCCTACTTTGTTAGGTACACCTGTTTAACTACTTGTTAATTCCACTATTGATCACATGGCAGCAACTCAGTGCATTAAGTCATATAGACATGGTCAAGACAGCCTGCTGAAGTTCAGAATTGGGGAAAAAAAAATAAGTGTCTTTGAAGCAGTCAGGCTGGTCTGGGTATTTAAGAAACTGCTGGTCTGCTGATTTTCCTGCATAACCACTGGGGTTTACAGAGAATGATCCGAAAAAGAAAATATACAGTGAGCAGCAGTTCTCTGGGAGAAAATGCCTTGTTGATGCCAGAGGTCAGAGGTGAATGGCCAGACTACTTCAAGCTGTTTAGGAAGACAACAGTAACTCAAATAACCACTTGATAGAGTTAGGGGATGCAACCAAAGTATGCAGAAGAGCATCTTTGAAGGTAAAGCACATTGAACTTTGAAGCAGATGGGCTACAGCAGCAGAAGACCACAATGGGTGCCATCAGCTAAGAACAGGACGCTGAGGCTACAGTTCACATAGGCTCACCAAAATTGGATAACAGAAGATTGGAAACACACTGTATCAGCAGTTGAGGCTGGTAGTTCACATCAACTCAAACTGGTTTCTTGAACATGAAAGTGAGTTCACTGTACTCAAATGGCCTCCACAGTCACCAGATCTAAAGCCAATCGAGCACCTCTGGGATGTGTTGGAACAGAAGATTCACATCATCAATGTGCAGCTGACAGATTTGCAGAGACTGTGTGATGCTATGATGATAATATGGACCTCTGAGGAATGTATGTTGAATCACAAAGATTTAAGGCAGTTCTAAAAGCAAAAGAGGATCCAATCTGAGATTAGAGAGGTGGATCTGAAAAAAAAAACTGACCAGTGAGTGTTACATCTGCAACTTCAATTTAATCAGCCACATGAGTGTTTTTACTAGATAATCCAACCACTGACTGACATACCTAAGTAAGCAGAGCTTATTTCATTCAGTGAGGTTTTATGTTTTAGAGGATGTTGTGCACTTTCAAGAGTTTTTAATTAACTTAGCTGTATTTTTAGCCTTTAAAAGAAGTTAAAAGAAATGGCACCATCAACCACATCAATGACGGAGAACAAGAAAGACGTCTTGTTTTTGTCAGAATACATAAAAGGCATTGACAACAGGAAGAGAAGCCTGTTTGAACATACAGGGAAACCTTTTTTCTTACTGTTGCTTGAATGTTGTTTTTTTAATGCCTTACTATACAAGATTTGTACAGCCTTCTTCTTCATGGCATCCTGCAGTACATTGTAGAAGTTGTTTTGACATTGTTCTAATAACTGGGAGGTGCCCCTGGAGTGATATTAATTGATAATTTCTGTACATTTCTATTCTAAAGATTTTTCAGGCACAATTTTTTGGGGGGTCTTGCTGACAGATGTAACAGTGGTTTCATTCTCAGATGTTTGTGGCTCTGAGGACCATGGGTTCCATCCACACAGAACAGCAGCAACAGTGTAGCCTCGAAACTAGAAAGATACACAAGCACATGATCACGATTGGTTATGAATATATGATTATGAGTATGTGCCTGAATTCCTCTTTGTCTTTGTCTTTGCTTGTATGTATGAATTTAAATATACTTTAAACCTGTTTACCTGTCTGTTCATGAAAATATAAATGATAGGGTTGTAGACAGTGCTGCTTTTTGCAAAGTATACAGGTATGGTCGCAACGACAGGGTCAACATATAGACTGGAGTCCATGATGACAGCGAGTGCCATTGAGGCATATGGCAGCCAGGTGACTAGGAAGGCCAGCACCATCACCACTATCATGCGTGCCACCTGCACCTCTACACGATTAGTGCTTCCTGTTTCGGATACCTGCAGCTTGGTCACCTAGGACACAAGAATTCAAGCGCAAAAGACTTCATTTTTTTTTCACTCCAATAAACTAAAACACACTGTATGTGCAGGTGCTGCTCACCTGGCGGAGAGTCCATAAAAGTCGTGAGTAGGACACCGTGATGATGGAGAAGGGAACAGCAAAACAAAGGAAAAAGAACATGATCATGTAGGACTTGTCCCCAACGTCACGGCTATACCAGTTAGGAGCACAGGAGGTTTGGACACCCTCCAACTCAAACGTTCCCCACCCAAACAGAGGTGGAGTGCTCCACACAAACGACCACACCCAGGACAGTACCACTCCACCAACAGCATGCCTGAGGACAACAGAGAGATGCTTGGTACAATGTGTGATGCTCCCAAGTCAGATCTTGATGGTCACTACTGTACCTGGTCTGGAACAGGACCGCACCCATGGGGTAACACACCACTATGTAGCGTTCAACAGAAATGACTGCTATTGTACATAGACTTGCTATACCTGCAAAAGAAAAAGAGCAAGAGTAATTTGTGACTGCACATTTTTTTTATTCCCAGTTTATCTTTCAAAGTATAGAATTTGCGCACAAAGTTGAGATATTTGTACTTTACCTGAGGGCTACAATTCTGGAGAAAATGAACTTATTTCTATTATAATAACCTGATAATTAACTTTCAGTTTCCAAATATAGATTTTACATTTAAAAAAAACAAACATAAAATACAGTAAATTGTTTAATGATTGTTTTTTCTTGGAACTTAAGAAAACAACATCTTGACTCTTTCCTTTTTCAGCCATTCTGTTTTATATTTGCTGCTGTGCTTGGCCTGGTGCATGACCCAGTTTCAGCCAAGCTTTAGCTGTCAGACAGATGGCCTCACATTTGACTCCAGAATAATTTGGTATACAGAGAAGTTCACAGTCAACTCAGTGACTGCAAGGTGTCCAGGTCCTCCTGTGACTGCAAAACAAATCCAAATCATCACCCCTCCACCACCGTGTTCTGTGCTGATGTGCTGCATTTGGTTTTCATCAAATGTGGCGCTGTGCAAAACATCTCCACTTTGTTCTCATGTTTGTTCCAAAGGATTTTGTTCCAGAAGTCTTGTGGTTTGTTCAGATGCTACTTTGCAAACTCAAGCTGTGCTGCCATCTTCTTTTTAGAGGGAAGAGGCTTTCTGCTGGCAACCCTTCCAAACAAGCCATACTTGAGGTAACTGTTGTTGGGATTTGGTGCTATAGAAATGAAACAAAACGGAACTGAATTGTTCAGATTTTTTTTTACTAATTGCACTGTCATGAACTTTAACATTTAACATGCTAACTGAGGCCTGTAGAGTCTGAGATGGAGCTCTTGGGTTTCTTGGAATTTCTCTGAGCTTTGCATGGTCTGACTTTGGGGTAAATTTGCTGGGACATCCACTCCTGGGATGATTGTGGTATTGTGTTAACACACACCTGAATGCTCCAGCGCAGCAAACTGCCAAAACCTCTGCTTTTATAGAGGTTTCTGATAATCAGTTAATGAAGTGCATTTGATTAGAAGATCCTCTTAATTCCTATGGAAACAGTGTGGCTGTGCTGAATTTTTCACATGACTACATCCAGCATACAAAAGAAATAAAAATTATAAGAAAGTCCAAAAAGATGACCTCTAATATTACAGCAGGTATTTTCCTCTCATTTCTTGCTCTTAATTACATGACACTGAATTGAATGATTTGCTAGGCTCTTTGTGGCACACATCACTGCGTGCTAGTGGTTTATTCTATGCCTCAGCTGACTACAGTACCATCAGCATATTAGGCAGGGGTGGTCATAATCTTTGTTGTTATTGTAAATATATTTAAAACTAGCTCTATGTGGACCAGTTACAAATGCATATATATTTATTGTTGCATTGGCATCAGCAATCTATTGTAATGCCATATTTAAAAACATACAATAATCTAATTTTTTTCAGGTGCTTTTGTTTGCAGGATTTTTGCTTGTACTAGCACACATTACTGTACTTCTACTTTTATCTGTGTGAAGAAAAAAACCCAAAAGCAGACTCACCAAAAAAGGAAACAGCAAAGGCTTCTAACACACAGCCCACACGTCCCAGGCTGAAGTATCCCATGGCACTGGTTACTGTGGTGGGCAGGCCTCCAAACACAGCGCAGCCCAGGTCACAAACAGCCAGGTTAACCAGGGCATAGCTGAGTGGCTGCCTCAACTGTCTGTGTCTCACTGTTACCACAATCACTAAGACATTGAGTATGATCCCTCCTACAGAGAACACACCCATGATAATGGCCAGTATTGTGTACCCAGTCCGAGACAAGAGCATGTGAAAGAATTTATTAGAAATTTAAATAAAACCAATCAGAGGAATAAACAACATTTTACTAACAAATTCTAGAGAACACACGGTAGCCTCAGCTGCATATATTCAGTTGAGGCTTTACTGGCAAACTAGCCCTTCTTTTAAAACATCCGTAAAATGTGACACAAATGTGATATAAGCTCCTGGCTGTAACTGCTAATGAGAAAGTTTTAGTACAATTCATTAGGCAGAATAAATTTGCACTGTATCTTAACAGTGACAGCATCAATCAAGTAACAGAACTAAAACCCCACACAGTCACTCTCAAACCTCAATCAAAGCTTTCAGACTCTTTACCTCCTATGGCTAAAATAATAACCACCTATCCTCCTTTCCCTGCTCTATAATTTCTGCTGCATGATTTATCACTGTTACGTGGCTGATTAGTCTCATTTTCTTTTAATACATGAAACAAAGGTCACAGCTCCCTGTGATATAAGCCAATGAGGTGCTAAGATCTGAGAGTGCTTAAGAGATCAGCTGGGTCCCTCATTAATGCCGGGTGCTTTTAAAACGGTCATTTTAAGACCAAGTATGCGTGTGTGGCTGCATGAGAGAGAGAGACTAGAGAGAGAAAGAAAGAGGAGAAAAAGAGAACTTTGATTTTTTAGTTTTTCCTTTACTTAATGGATCCTTAATGTTGTTAATTAGCTCAGTGTGAAGAGATGAGTCATATGTAGTAAAGGCCAGGATCACATGAATTGTTGATGTGTATTAATTGCTATAGCAACATGTTAAATCATACCCAAATTTCTCTCTAAGCAATACGTAACTGAACGAAGTGAATAATTAGTAACATAACAC
>JAMQGT020015145.1:0-26940 GCA_024447675.2 Pterophyllum scalare
TTTGGAGTTAACTTCAGTTGTTACAGTAGAAGCCACTTAAAGTTGCCGCTCCCAGCCGGCTGGAAGTCCCCCTCCTTCTTCTGGGCATATCTACTTCCCAGTATGAACACACCCCTTTCCCTCAATTGCAGAGTGTCACCAAGAGATGGCGCTTTCTTCACAAAAACTTTGACTTCTGTGATTCACAAATGTTTTGTTAACATTTCATGTTGAAGTATTTTCACTGTCTAAAACAAAGCTGCAACCAATGGTGGAACAAGTTTGGAAAATCTCAAATAGATTGATAAATTTTTAGTCAGTATGACCTTTCACACATTTTCCACTGCAAATCACCAAACATTCTTTTGATCAATTTATTTTTGTGAATCTAATAACTAAGTAAATAAATAAATAGTTTTTTTTTAAGTAGTGCTGCACTGAGAAATCTAAGTACTGAGTAATCTAAGTCGAAGTCAGTCAGTGCAGCTTCACAGAATTCTGACACCGCTCTCTGAGGTCGGTAGCTGCCTTCACTGTCGCCAGCTACCGACCTCATCTGGGTCCTGTAGACAAAAACATCAGACCAAAACACACATTCTTTTCCACTAACTCATCAGCATGTGATTTTGTTGTTTCTCTACGATGTGATTTTATTTCTGTCTCCTGTGCAGTGTTATTTCAACACCTTCACCTTGTTGTGAAAATTAATGCTGTGATATGCTGCTTGATACTACAGTTCTATGTAAATTGTTATATTTATGGTATGTCTACTGTGCAGCTTATTTACACTCCTTCTTTCACTGGAACACACAGTGGAACATTATCATTCATGAATTAGACCAGTGCTAACTTTATGGACGTGGGGGCAGGGAAACAGGTGATGTGACTGAGAGCAAAGCTCATGGTGCTTTCCGGAAAACAGGGTGTTCAAAGACCACCAATAAAAGCCAGCTTAGAACACTTTATGAATTCTGTAAATTTAAGATTTTCCAAGTTGACATTCAGTTTTTGGTGGGTTATTTTTTTTGGTGTTGAAACTGCGAGTTTCTCCCAAGTAGAGTCCATGCTCTCATTATTGCCCCAAGTTAACGAGAACGGTCTGAGTGTCAAAGTGTCATAGTTTTTCTGAATGCATCCAAAAGTTTAATGACCGACTTTTAGCAGTTGTGTTTGCTCAGAAATTTCTACAGACACAGAGATGGGGGTGGGCGGATCTTCTTGGCTGCAAGAAGTGTTTTATTTCACACCTGATCACTGAGAGGTGAAAAAGTTTCACCGTTATTTGCATCACATTGCAAATCAACAAGCATTAAAACGGAAAAATGTGGTCAGTTAAATACAAACTGGACTGTTTTTACTGTTGTTATATATACTTTCTGTCGTTTCCTCCGAAGAGGGCTCACCGAGCCACTGTCTTAGTAGGCAGACTTAAACTGTATGCCTATTACAACGTAGAGATGCTGCCCCTTAAAATTTCCACACTCAGATGGTGAGCTGGCCGTAGCGGTCCACGGTGGGGGTGGGAGAGAGGGGAATTCCTTCCACAGAAGTATCCTCTGTAATGCTAATGCTAATGTCTGGGCTCTCTTACTTGTCTGCAAAAGTAGTTACTGCCCTTAAAATTACTGTAGCGTTTACCAGAGATACGCAGTATTAATTTATTTTATCCAAAGGTGCGGACACTTTCTCTTTTGAGCGCCGCTTTCAGAGCGGGCGAATTTAATTCACAGAAAAAGACAAAGTGGCTTGTGACAGGCAGTCTACTACATTTTAAAATTATGCAGTCTATAAATTATTTAAAACTGGTTATAGAGTATCATGTAATTATTGTGCTTATTTATTTATTCATTGTGTTAGGGTTATTCAGACCAAACATTAACGCCCTGTTCACGCTCTCCTACCTGTCAGCATATGCACTTTTTGTACCTATAAATGAATAAATAAATAAATACTGTAGTATTCGGCTGGACACTGTTGCAGAGCATGTGGCTGTTGTTGCATTTGGTCGCTTTCACAGCGGCATGACTCTGATCATTGCTGCTGTGACTGTTAATTTGGAAAGCAGATTATAGGTCAACAAGTCATTTACAGCCGTTTAAATACAGCCAATCATTTTCTGGCAAATACCAGAAATAGCTTTTTGGCACAATACCAGTGCGTCACCAGCAAGGGATTATTCCTGTAGTTATAAGAGCCAAATCTTTGGGTCCCTCCCCTAAAGTAGCTTTTCACAGAGTTTTCACCCTTAATGTTTGATCAGAGCTCCACATGTTTCTGCCGATTTCTTTAGAGCAGACACACACTCATACACATCATTGTTGCGTAATCCTGCTCCTCTTTGTTGTATAAATGCGCCGTTCACTGACAGAACTCAGCAATAATCAATTCATGTTTATATTTCGGACTTTCTTTTTGTTTACAAACATTAGCAGTCCATTAAATAATTGTTTTCTGCTGTCATTTTCATCAGTCAGCTTGTTCTGTGTCTACATCCTCTACTTTACTGGCAACAAGCAAATATTTTATCAGTGTTTTACAGAAAGGTGCAACATTATGATTCTGTTAGAATCATAGAACCCCTGAGCAAATATAATATGTATGAATTAAACACAGTATAGCGGGCTGTAAATGAAAGTGCTTCCACTATCACTGCTCCTCCTGGTGGATACACAAGACATTACCATCAGTTTTCCCAAATGCGCTTAAGGGCGTTGCCACCCGAGGCTGAACTGCTACATAATGAGCGGGTGATTTCATTTCGGCCACGTTCCGGCCCCGAATCGGCCACGGATCAGCCAGCCATTTTGAGTGGCGTCATCTGTACTTCCTCCAAACCATCAACATGTTTATTAGATCCCATTCCAATTGAAAGAAGTCTTTCCAATTGTTGAAGCTTCAATCTTAAAAATGATCAATCTGTCTTTATTAGTTGGCTATGTACCACAGGCCTTCAAGGTGGCTGTAATTAAACCGCTACTTTAAAAGCCATCACTTGATCCAGCTGTCATAGCTAATTATAGGCCTGGATGACCTCTAATTTCCTGCTTCTAAATTCAGATAAAACTGAAGTTCTTGTACTCCGCCACACAAATCTTAGAAACATGGTGTCAAACCAGATACTTACTCTGGATGGCATTACTTTGGCCTCCAGTAACACTGTGAGAAATCTTGGAGTCATTTTTGACCAGGATATGTCCTTCAATGCACATAATAAACAAATATGTAGGACCGCTTTTTTGCATTTTTGCAATATTTCTAAAATTAGAAACATCCTTTCTCAGACTGATGCTGAAAAACTAATCCATGCATTTATTACTTCTAGGCTGGACTACTGTAATTCATTATTATCAGGATGTCTTAAAAGCTCCCTGAAAAGCCTTCAGCTGATCCAAAATGCTGCAGCTAGAGTACTGACAGGGACTAGAAAGAGAGAGCAGATTTCTCCCATACTGGCTTCTCTTCATTGGCTCCCTGTTAAATCTAGAGTAGAATTTAAAATTCTTCTCCTCACATACAAGGTCTTGAATAATCAGGCCCCATCTTATCTCAAAGACCTCATAGTACCATATCACCCCAATAGAGCACTTTGTTCCCAGACTGCTGGCTTACTTGTGGTTCCTAGGATACTTCAGAGTAGAATGGGAGGCAGAGCCTTCAGCTTTCAGGCCCCTCATCTGTGGAACCAGCTCCCAGCTTGGATTCAGGAGACAGACACCCTCTCTATTTTCAAGATTAGGCTTAAAACTTTCCTTTTTGATCAAGCTTATAGTTAGGGCTGGATCAGGTGACCCTGAACCACCCCTTAGTTATGCTGCTATAGGCCTAGGCTGCTGAGGGGGGTCCCATAATGCACTGTTTCTTTTCATTCACCTTTATTTACTTGTTTATACTTCACTCTGTATTTAATCATCATTATTAATCTCTGCCTCTCTTCCACAGCATGTCTTTTGTCCTGTCTCTCTCCCCTCAGCCCCAACCGGTCGCGGCAGATGACTGCCCCTCCCTGAGCCTGGTTCTGCTGGAGGTTTCTTCCTGTTAAAAGGGAGTTTTTCCTTCCGACCATCGCCAAGTGCTTGCTCATAGGGGGTCGTTTTGACTGTTGGGTTTTCTCTGTGTTATTGTAGGGTCTTTACCCACAATACAAAGCGCCTTGAGGGGACTGTTTGTTGTGATTTGGCGCTAAATAAATAAAATTGAATTGAATTAAATTGAATTGATCCTGACATGTAGACCTGTCCACAGCTGAAGCCAATATACATTTAAAACTTCAAAAAAGCTTTTTACAAGCTTTTCTGCAGCTACAGCCTGAATGTCTTTTATTAGCCTTGATCTTTCTGAGACAAAATAGCCCTGTTCTGAAGCACTTCAGAGTATTCATATGTAAGTAAGTAAATAAGTAAATTTTATTCATTTAGCACTTTTCACAGACAGTAGTCACAAAGCACTGTACATCCAAAAACAAAAAACAAAACATACAAAAAAACAGACAGTAATTAAACACAATAATATCTAAAAATAAATAAATAAATAATGTAAAGCTAAAATAAGTAAACACCATAATAGCTCAAACTAAAAAATTCAATGGGATGATTCACAGTCATCATTCAATCCTAGTGTCACTGAATTAAGGTTTTATTTTATAATGGACAGCAGGCCTCCAGCAGGAGAGAGATTCTCGAGGAACAAGACTCACTACCGAAGAAGAAATCAGCCACCAGTATACAGGCCAACAAGCAAGAAAATATTGAAGGTAAATTTTGTTAAATTGGACTCTTTCACCTTTATGTTCCTTCATTCAGACATGGCAGGACAACACACTGTGCCACTGAGAGCACTCACAGGAACAGAAATGAAAAGTCAGGAGCTGGATAGGGCTCTGCAAACTATTTCATGTTGACAATTTGTGGTTTCACGGAGCAGCTTTGTGTTTCAGAGACAGAGGAGCACCACCTGCCTTTATACTGTACCTGCAGCAACCCCTTCCTTAAGGGGGACTGCTGTGGCTGCTGGCGGTGGCTTAAACAGCAGTTCCACACCTTTATCACGAATCCATTCTTCGACCTGGTCGTCATTGTCTGCATCATTGTTAGTACCATCTTTGCAGCCATGGAGCATTACCCTATGACGTATGAGTTCATGGAGCAACTGGTCATTGCTAATCTGGTGAGTGCTGAAGAAGTGCCTGGAGATCCTGTTATCTCCTAACTGGTTCATTTAATGGCAGCTTCTTCACTGCAGCCTGCAGCAGAATTTTCCATTCTGCTGAGTTAATTTGGTGGGTGTGTGAGGAGATTTATTCAGAAACTCTGAGTCTTATTGCAGTAAGAGTCAGGTCAAGTCAGCCTTTAGATGTGTGTGTTGTGTCACAGTCAGTGTCTTATGGAACTTCTCCATGAATGTGAGTGTGTTTGAGGCTTTTCTTTTCATCTACCTGTCTGCCAGTTGAGGTTTTTTTTGGTGTGCTAAAAATGCAAAAACCATTCAAGGCAGAGCTGGCCTCCAGCAGAACAGTATTGTACCCCCTGAACTTTGACCTCTGTCCCCTTGCCCTCTGTAGGTCTTCACTGGGATCTTCTTAGTTGAGATGATCATCAAACTTGTCGCATTGGGCCTGTACGGATACTTCCAGGTCAGATTTCTTGTTTCTTCTCAGCAACTCAGTGATGGCATCTGCTGTTTCCATGAAAACATGTAATTGTTCCATTGACATGGTTACAGGTGCGCTGGCATATATTTGACTTCATCCTGGTCATCATCTCTCTGGTGGAGCTGGTACTAGATAATGTTGAGGGTTTTTCTGTGCTGGGCCTTTATGTTCAGGTTAGTATGATGTCACCACCATCATCATTGTCACTATGACCATAATATATTATCATAATAGTGATAGTATTATTTTGGTAATTAGTTACAGTTTAAACAAAAAAAATTATAGTCATTATATTAAAATATGATGATATACCCAGCCTTTTTATGTAGTACATTCTAACAGGAGCCTGCTGTTAAAGAGGGCCTATTAGCTCTAAAGCCACATTGATTGAAGAGAAGATACCAATCTCCACTTTTAGATACTTTATGGGATGCCTTCTCCACCATCACAGTGATCATTTTCATCATCACGAACATTTCAATTTACAATAATTAAATGCTATTTACTACAGCTTACCCATCTCTTTCTGTTCTCACTTATCTTTCTATTTGTCCAGTTTCGAGTGTTTAGGCTGGCTCGCTGGTGGCCGATGCTCCACATGTTTTTGAAGATCGTCTGGGCTTCGGTGGGGAACCTGACTCTGGTTCTGTTCATCACAGTCTTCATGTTCTCTGTGGCTGGCATGCAGCTGTTCCAGAGAGACTACAACAATAACATCTGTCGCATTGCTGCTGACTGCCAGCTTCCTCGTTGGCACATGCATGACTTTTTCCACACTTTCATCCTTGTCTTCAGGCTGTTGTGTGGACAATGGATTGAGAATATGTGGGATTGCATGGAGGTTTCAAATGATGCTGTGTGTGTGGTCTTCTTTATGGTAGTCCTGATTATTGGAAACTTATTGGTGAGTCTCTGTACCCTCACAAAACCAAAATGAACCAAGCATGCCTTAATCCATAAGGATCAAGCAGGAGTTTCTCATTCTGTTCCTGGTCTTTTCGCAGATCCTGCATCTGTTCCTGAGTTCATTGTTCGCCAATGATCAGCTGGTGGATCCAGAAGAAAAAGGATCAAACAACCTGAAGAGAACTGTAAAACAGACCAGAACCTGGATTCTAGAGATCATCTGGAATTTGCAAGGAAAGAAGAAGCATGCTGACCTTGATCACAAAGGTGTTTTTTGTTTTGTTTTGTGCTATTACTTTATAGCTTTTTTGGGGGTTGTTAACATGGAATGTATATAAAACATGTACAATGATATCACCCATTATTTAGTGACATCCTGTTTTGAAACCTCAAACTGAATGTTTTGGCAATTGCCATCTTGGTGCTTTAAAACTGTACATGAGGAGTGAGGGTTGGATCTGACTGTGAAAGTGAGGGACAGTGCACACTCAAACAGTAGCAACTCTTAAATCACAGTGTAGTCCTGCCTTAAATCCTCCCCACCTTCCTTCTCTTGTGTGACTCTAATGGTGCCATAATCTCCTAAATGTACGCCATGTTTTACTAAAAACAAGAATAAGACTTGAAACTGATGACCAAAACCATCAACACATCAGGAAAGATTTTACTGAGCTCAGAGATCAGGTGAGCAGGAGACTTCCATACAATTAGACTTCTTTTATAACCAGAGGAGTCGCCCCCTGCTGGACACTAGAGAGAATGATGCACTTCAGCATTGTTTGTGGATTGTGGATTGGTGCCAAATGATCCAACTGCTGCTGAACACTGCCAAGACTAAGGAGATGATAGTGGACTTCCATAGGTCTGGACCACCCCTGCAGCCAGTCGTCATTGGGGGAATTGATGTGGAGATGGTGAGGACTGCAGCTGGACAACAAACTGGACTGGTCAGTGTGCACAGACACACCAGGGATACTATAGTTCACAAAAACGAACAAAATAACGAAAACTGAAATTGAAAAAACATTTTCATTAACTGAAATAAATAAAAACTATAATTAAAAGGAAAAACAATAACTAAAACTGTATTGTCGGTTAAAAAACTAACTAAAACTAACTGAAATTACAGATAAAATGACCTTTATTTTCGTGTTTGTCATTTTATTTAAAAGCATTGCGGATTGATATGAAATTATTTTTTCCACTCTACAAGTTTAAGCTAGGAGCTCCATCAGGCAGCTGTGTGCATGTGTGTGTGCACGTGTGCACACCGCGCTGGTTCAACAAGTAATGGCAGCGGTCTGTCAAGAAAGCGGCAGAGTCCCATATGGCGTTTCTTTGAGTACGATATTAGAGATAGAAGCGAGTATCTTGTTGTGGATGATGAAAATGTGCTGAGCACTTCTCAAGTGGAAAAAAAAACCCACCAACATCAAAGTCCACCTGAGAAGCACACAAGGAGGCTACGGAAACTGCTCTGAACCTACGACGTAACATGACGTGCACCTCTGGAGAAATGTGACTATTCATCGGGACCATGCGGCCCGCAACGTTGTGATTCAGTCCTTGTGTGTTTCTGGCTACTTTATCAGTCGGAGTCTAGAATAATAATCAAAGCATCAATATAAGGACTCACAAATGTCAGCAAATTCCTGGAGGGAAACTGCTGAAACTATCAGAATGGAGGTGAGGGAATGAAGAAAGTGAAAAAACAGGGACAAATATGTTTGAGGCAAAAAAACTGAGCACAAAGAGTGAGGACCAAAAAAAAAATCCCTCCCGGCACCACATATAAAACACCAGCACACAACCGCAAGGTAATTAACACATGTAATCCAGCTACACCAGCATAAATGCGGACACGATGTTGGACACTTTCGTAGGTTGTGTACAGAGGCTGTAAAGACCCTGCAAGTCTAATTAGCGAGCATCTAACCAAGCTATCTCCAAAACAGAACCAGCTTCATGTGGTGGATAACATCAGGAAGGAGCTGGATTTGAGCTTTGACTCCTTCAAAGAGTTCAGTTTGGTTTTGTAAAACACCACATGTAGGTGTTGTTAATCTACTGCACAGATGCTTAAGTTTATTGGGAATTTATTGAGTTTTGGAGTTCATGTTATTGTTTGTTTCTTCCTGTTCATGTGTGTCCTTAATATTACACACATTTAGCACATAGTGCTACTATCTTGTGAACAGTTGGTTTTTGAATGTTTCTTTAAACTGTATCTTTTTTCGAGTTTTTATTACACAATAGTCACTCTTGCACCCTGAATCTTGCACCTGACAAAGTATGAAAATACTAAAATGAATGCTAAAACTAACAAAAACTAAACTTCAACATCTGCAGATGGTGTTGGCTCTCACTGCGGTATTGTATCACTTCCTGTTCCTGTTTCAGAGCACAGTGGTGTTTTGGTGTCTGTTAGCTGGTTAATCTGTATACCTCAATTTATCTGGATAATTGCATATTTCAATGTAATCTTCACCTGCTTTATATAGAGCACACTCTTTGCTTAATCACCAGTATTCTCATTATTCACTTTATTCCTTTTTTAGAAATTCGCTATCTTAGCGCAGCTAGTAGCTTAGCTCTTAGCCGACTCACTATCAGCATGGCTTCCTTGGATTATATAGCGCATGCCATAGGTATTAAGGTACTGCACTGCAGTGGTTTGAATCATATTTATCTAATAGACTCCAATTTGTTCATGTAAATGGGGAGTCGTCTTTACACACTAAGGTTAATTATGGAGTTCCATAGGGTTCTGTGCTAGGTCCAATTTTATTTACATTGTACACGCTTCCCTTAGGCAGTATTATTAGAAAGCATTGCATCAGTTTTCATTGTTATGCAGATGATACTCAGCTTTATCTATCCATGAAGCCAGATGATACACATCAATTAGTTAAACTGCGGGAATGTCTTAAAGACAAAAAGGCCTGGATGACCTCTAATTTCCTACTTCTAAATTCAGATAAATCTGAAGTTATTGTACTCAGCCCCACAAAAACCATAACAAATTCAAACCAAAATAAAACAAATTCAAACCAAAACAAATCCAAATTCAAATTCGGTAGTGTGCTGGGCAGGCAGCATCAGGACGAGAGATGCGCTGAGGCTATATAAGTTTGTCAGGCGGGATGGGTCAGTGGTCGAAGTGGTCGAAGTGGAGCTAAACTCTCTGACTACAGTGGCAGAGAGAAGGACAATTGACAAACTACTCTATCATGGACAATGACAGTCACCCATTACACACTAGTATAATGAAATAGAGGAGTGTGTTCAGTGGAAGGCTGCTCTCACAGAACTGCTCGACAGACTTAAGAAATCATTTGTTCCAAGAGACATCAGACTCTTTAATGCTTCAGTTGGGGGATGATAAGATAGCATACATCATAACATCATCACATATGTTGATATTTGGCACTTTATAACTTTACTGCTGTATATTACTGCACTGCATCATTTGCACATCTGCATTATGCACATTTATATAAGTATATTGCACTACCAGTGTCATTCATATCCCTGTGTTCTTTGGTTTGTTTCCTTGTCTCAAAGCACTAAGCCCCTGTACAACTTAGTATAATAGTATAGTAGTGTCATGGTCCTGGGCCTGTGGCCCAGTGTTTTCTGTTGTTTTTTCCCTGTTTTGGTTCCTTGTTTTCTTTGGTCCCTGGTGTGTCATGTTCTGATGTTCCTGGTCCCGTCTTTTCCTGTTTTATTTTGATAGTCCTGTGTTCCCCATGTCTCGTGTCTGGCTTTGCTTCCCCCTGTGATTTTCCTGATTTGCTTCACCTGTGTTCCCCAGCTGTTTTCTCTTGCCCCGATTGCCCTCATGTATACTTAAGCCCTCAGTTTTCTTCCGTTCCTTGTCGTGTCATTTCATGGTTATCCCCAGTTGTGTTCCTGCGCCTTTCCCTTGTTTCTCCTAGTCGTGTCTCTCCCTAACCCGTATATGTCCCAGGGAGAGTTCATGTTTCTGTTTCTTGGGTTTTTTGTTAATAAACGGATCTGCTCTTTGCACCCTCCCGGAGATCTGCGTTGGGGTCCTCCTTTCTGCCTGCACAGCAGCTCTCCGCACATGACAAGTAGAGTATATTAGTATAGTTTGTATAGTTAGTACAGTTTGTTAGTCTGTATTGTTAGTATTGTTTAATTTTATTTATTTTTTGACCTCCATTTTCTGGATTCTATTTATTGTGTGTATTAAAGTGCTGGATGATCTAATTTCTTTCTGGATCAATAAAGTATCTATCTATCTAATCTATTTCAGATCATCTTCACACACAGTCTGTTGTTGGTAGTGGTTTATTGCTTTCATTGAATTATATTTGGATTTTTGTGTACTTTTTTAAGCTTTTGATTAAGATGTTTTTATTTGAGTTTGTTGTAAAAATGTTCTTCTGGTTTTTTCTCTCATTAGCAGGTGACACTAAGAAAGACAGCAGGAAGGATTATCTGGCCTTAAGCTCTGTGAGCTCAGAACAGCAGATCCTTGATGATAACGATACCAACATGGCTGTCCATGAGGCCCCGGTTGCTGTGGCTGAGGTTGAATTCAGGATGCCTGAAAATGAACAGGAGATGAAGAAGCAGCATGTAAAGTAGATTTATATTTTGATGCAAGCACAAAATTTTATCTTAAAAGACAGTTGTGGTGTCTGTTGCAGGTTCAGTCTTGGGTAAAGTTACACTCTGAGCCCAAAAGAAATGAATCACCACAGTAGAAAACACAAATGCAGTCCAACAGTAGATAAACATGTTTGTGTATGCATTCTTATAAATGACTATTTCCCTTCCCACAGTCATGCTGTGATCACTGTACATAAATAAAATGTCTCCATACATCACTCGATACAACCACAGCAGTAAAACACTTTGAGTCTGTTTAGAGAGTACCAGAATTTCTACATAACAGCATTTCTCTTCATGTTCAAAAGACTGAGGGCCTCAACACACAGGGAGCGACGTCGCTCGCTCTCCATTCATTTCCTATGGAGCTTGTGCGATGAGGCGACAATCGCTTTCCCTCCTCCAGCTAAGCGACCGGCGACATTTGTGCATGTGAAATTTCGAGCTTGTACACGTAGACGTGCACACGCAACCAGGAGACGTGACATAACAAAGTTGAAAAATTTTCAACTTTTGTTGCTGTCGCATGGCACTAAAGCAATCAGCGAGGGTTTCATTGACTGACCAATGAGCAGAGAGTATGTTACACGCTGCAGTCTGCAACCACTTTCAACATGAAGGAAAGCATCATTTTAGCTGTGTTTGACTTTCCTGTATTATATGACACTTCACGCAGTGATTATCGAGTTACACATAAAAGGCAGCTGTATGGGAACCTGTTGGCGCCAGGCTGACCTTAAACAGAAGGACAGAGAGGACTTTAGACTTAACAGCAAGATTTCTCTCAGTTCCAGTAAAATCTTCTGACTCCTCATCTTTACTGTCTGTCTGACACGGACTGCTCTGAAAATGTCTAAATCCCTCCAGTTTCATAACCAATCACATTTCTTGGAGACGAGTGAGAGCATGATTCGCAAAGCTATCGCTATCGCATTCCGTGTGTTCGGTTTCACCCCAGTGGCAATGCGGTCCATTTGTCGCTGTTGTTTTTTGCTCCATGTGTGTCGAGCCCCTGAAACACAGTGATGAGCAGACTGGTTTCAGACACACATACACAGCAAATGTGTTTAAATAAGATGACCTTGTAAAGCTCTGATCAATGATTCGTTGGCTCTGCGCAGCATCTGCTGATGTTAAATTCAGAGTTCGCAGAAGCTGCAGTTGACTGCCAGTCATGAATTAATTTTATATGTGAAATCCACCATCCTGAATTCTGTGACCCTAACCCTATTTTAAAGTTCAGTTACAACATTAAAGTTTAAGTTTGTGAACTCTGTTTAATGTGTGTCTGCAGTGTGACGTCATGCAGAAATGTAAAGATAAAACTCATACAGGAAACACACCTGAAGACTGCTGCTGCAACAGTATGACACACACACACACACAGCAATGTTTAATGTTTAATGGGAATAATTACACAAACTCTGATGTCAGCTAATGCTAGCTAGCTTGGTTAGCATAGACTGTATGGCAGCATCACATACAGACAGATACCTGCTAATCAGTAACATCCAGATCAAATCCCAGAATTTGACTCAGCAAACTGGAGCTCCCCCTTCTTGGATGGGCTGTTAGTCCACATGGCGCACAGCAGCCATATTATTGTTCGTCCAACAGCACAAACAAAGTCAAAAGGTACAGTTTAGGGACTCCAGGTTGCCGAGGTGAAATCTAGTAGACAGTGGCTATAGCTAGCAGCTACAGCCACCTGTTTTCCATCCACCTGTCAGTAAAAAAGGGCCATACTCCTAATAATGCAAACTTAATTTAAAGCCTTAATTTAAGCAGGTAATTTATTTTTAAAAATTCTCACCCTGTACAGTTGTTATGAAGGAGGAAATTAGCTGCAGAGACAAAACATTTTTTTAAATTAAAATATTTATTTCTGCTGTTAAGTTTTAACATGGGAGTCTATTGAGACTAACTCATTGCTGGAGCCTCTGTTGGATGTTAGAGGAAGAGCAGGTTTTGGCACATCTCTGTACAAATATTTTTTTTAGCCCGATATGTTGATGGATGATATAAACCAGGTATAAAACTTTCAAAAACTGTGTGATACAGACATTTTAATGGTCTGGCGCTGGAGCTCAAACATACTTTCTGCAAAGTGATTGAGAGAACAGGAGCCAATCAGTGATCGATGGCTCTGATGTGTTTCAGGCTGTTACCTCTGCTGTCGGTTTCTGGAAACAGACACCTCTCGGGGTACCACGAGGGTCTTGTCTAACTTCAGTAGAGCCTCTTTCTGCATCGTACAACACAAATTCTTTGAGGGCATCATTGTCTTCATCATCCTGCTGAGCTGTGCAGCTCTGGTAAACTGACACATCATTCTCAACAAATATTAGATAATATCATAATTGCTGTGGGATCAGCGGTTTAAAGCAACACCTGATGATGGTGATTTCCTGTTCAGGGGTAGAAAAGTTATTCTCAAAGCCTCAAACAAGACAAAACAAGAAAACACAGAAAACATTCTCTAACTAAAGTTTGAATTGATTACAGCTCAATTCAATTCAGTTCAGGATGGAGGAGACAGGAAAGTATAGAGAGATCATGAAGAATAAACAGGACAAAATGTCCTGTCAGGAGGACTGTTGTCTGTCCTTCTGCAGCAATTAAACAAGAAGGTCACACTACCAGAAAGACAGTGTGTGTGCTCAGATTGTGTTGTGTGATGGTTGACGAGTGTAAACAGGAATATGTTTATGAACAGGTGTTTGAGGACATTTACCTTGAGCATCGGCCGACCTTGCAGAGAGTTTTGAACATGGCAGACCTGGTGTTCACCTTCGTGTTCGTGGTGGAGATGCTTCTGAAGTGGATTGCCTTTGGATTCAAGAAATACTTCACGAGCTTCTGGTGCTGGCTCGACTTCCTCATCCTTGATGTAAGAACATAATCAATAGCACTGATTATTGGTAATATGTTAGCATAACAAGACAAGTTAGTGAACCTTTGGAGTTTGATTTCTCATAAAATGTGTTCTGATCTGACTCACAAAAGGAAACATGAGCAGATTTGAAAAGTACACACTAGTCACTATAATGCAGCATTTTTAGTACCAGAGCATCACTATATGTACACCACCCAGTATGAGTGTGCTATTCAAAGTAAAACCTGGTTGTCTGAGCCAGAGTTAACAATGCCACAGATCTTTGACCTCTGGACAAAACAGGTCGAGTGGAACAGAGCAAAGATCTTTAGACAGCACGTTCTCATTCCAAAGCATCAGGTTCTTCAGTGGTTGCAGCAATACTGGATGTTGAGAAATAATGGTCCTCTTTATATTTGAAGGTAGACCAGCAGCAGACCACAGTTTGTGTCCTGTTTGGATCTTTGTTTTACTTTAGTTTCACTTACTGATTTGCCTTGTTTGTGCAAGAAGGGTTAGGTTTAGGGTCCAGTTAGGGTCAGGCACTGATATCGCTGAGGAGGTTTAGAGAAAGATGGGGGTTAGATTTTTAAAAATGGGGTACATGTGTCCATGTGTAAAGCTGGGAGTCGGAGACCTGTCTCAGCATGGCTGATTGCACTGAAAGTAAAGGACAAGCTGTTTTTGTCTGTGACGCTGGTGGCATTAACAGGATATCAGTATTTGACATTGTAGGGAAGAGACAGATTTGTTTCAGTTTGAACAGAGTAACTAACAGCATATAAGACAGTCTGTTCTAGGTTTCTACACGTGCACACTGGGTAAGATTAACCTGCTGCTGTCTCACTATTCACCTGTAGAATGACGTCATCACCAGTATTTTGTCTTCCAGGTGTCTCTGTTCTCCCTGATACTTGACGCGCTTGGATACCCCAGCCGGCCTCTGAGAGCTCTAAGGACCCTGAGGGTGCCATCTCGCTTCAAGGGCATGAAGGTGAGACAGGAACTTTGAACAGTGACGCAGAGATATAGTGCTAAAGCATATCACTATGTGAACCCACGTCCTCTGCTGCAAAATTTATCAGATATTTAAATAATTCTTTGTAAAATAGGTTTTGTGCATTTTTCTTTAAAAAGAAAACACACACCAAAATTAATTACAATGAGTCAAACCATACATGTGACTTTACTGATGTGAGTGACAGGATATTTTTGATTTGGCCAAGTTAGAAAGATATTGTTTAATTTTCTGTTTACAGGCTTCCAGTCCTTTCAGTAGGTCATAGTGAACTTTCCTGGCAGAGCTAACCTCTGAATAGATGGAGAGCCAACATGGAGGCAGTTTATTAAGTGGATGTAAGCTGATCTACAGCAGAGACCTTTGTCCTCTCTACCTGTCTCTCTGTCTGTGTGCAGATGGTCCTTGAGGCGCTCGCCGTGATGCTCCCCTCCATGTTCAGTGTTCTGTTGGTGATTCTGGTCATCTGGCTTGTCTTCAGTATAATGGGAGTGAATCTGTTTGCTGGAAGGTTTTTTCACTGTTACAATGAGACTTCAGATGAGTTCATGTTTGACCAGGTGAACAACAAGACTGAGTGTTTTTCACTGTTGGAGCAGAACTTCTCTGAGGTTCGCTGGAAGAACAAAAGGTTTAACTTTGACAATGTGGGGATGGGCTTCCTGTCACTGCTGATCATGGTGAGTGTGAAATCTCACAGTCACTCAAGTTCCTCAATATTGTGAACCAACTCAAAGCTTAGACAAAATATGGAGACCACACCGATAATGGAGTTAAAGGAATTTAATTTAATTAAGCTCAAATGGCATGTGGAATGGCTGTCAGTGATGTGGTAAGTATATGTAAATACACAAAAGAAAGTTAACCAAACACAAACCCAAACCAACCACACTCCTTCCAACCATGGCGAACAGAGAAATGATGTTAGCACCAAGATCCTTTTAAAATAATGAACCAAGTGCCAACAGGTGGGCTTCCTCTTAAGGCCCACCTCCTACACAAAACCTGAAAAAGCAAGTAATGTAGGAACAGGCAGGGTGGGAGGTGTCATCACATTAGATAGAATACAATAAAATCTATTAAAAAAAAAAAAACCTCTGTGGAAAAATAAGTTAACCCAACTAACTGAAGGACGCGACTTAGGAAACCACAGTCATTCATGTCTGGAGGAGCGGCTCGCTTATTTTAAACTGTACTTGTATGTGATTCAGATAAATGAATGAGATTGACAGTTCATGTACTCAGAAATGTTAAATCTCATCTAAATCTCCACCAGCTTATTTCAGAAATACAGCATAAATTCAGTTTTTTCTAATGAAGTTCTGTGTTGATTCTGGTTCAGGGGACATCTTCAGGCTGGTTGGACATCATGTATGCAGCTGTGGACTCCAGACAAGTAAGTATACATGCTGTTACAGTACTGGTACTGTTGCTGTTACTACTGCTATATTACTGCTGGTACTTCTGTGTGTGTGTGTGTATGTGTGTGTTTAGGTACAGGACCAGCCAGTCTATGAGTCTAACCTGTACATGTACCTGTACTTCATCTGTTTCATCATCATTGGCTGCTTCTTCACCTTAAACATCTTCATCAGAGTCTTCATCGACACAATCCACCAGCATAGACACAAGATAGGTCCACAGACACACACACTCACACAGACTAATTTTTCATCTTTATCTGATGGTAATGTTGAGCTCCTTGCTAACTCTTTTAATGAACCCTGCTTTGCCACCATGGATCATGTTGCTTCTTACAGAACTAGTCATTTTGTGCCTTGCTCACCCTGCATTATAAACCTAATTCAATAATAAATAATGAGGGACCTTTCAGTGCTTCAAAGAGGCCTCAGCAGCAAGAACCAAAACAAAATTGGACTTTGTGTTGGTTCTCGCTCAGGTAGATTATGCACCTGCACTGCAGTCATGGCTATAAGCATGAGCAGTAGTGCAGGATTAGCCCTTTTGGAGATGACAAGATTTTACAGCACATGGCCTGGTGTTTACAGGTCAAAAAATGAGTCAACTCAAATCTACAAGGTGCTGCTGCAGGCCCCTCTCTCATCAGTATATATAACTCTATATTTTTTACAGCACTTTTTGAGAAGGTGACACTTTTTGTCCTCAGAACCTCAAGTATGATCTTTTTTTATTTGTCAATGCAGGAAAAACAATAAAATGCAAGAAAAAACATATTGTTGCCAATCATTTACCCATCTCATGGCCTAATAAAAATCAAATATTCCCTTCATTTGCTTCCACCTATCCAATTCTGCTTCACGGAGGGGCTGGAGCCTATCCCGTCTCTGGCCAGTGGGAGGGTACACCCTGCACAGGTCACCAGCCTGTCACAGGGCCTAGACAGAGAGAAGGACAACCATTGACATTCACATTGATGGGCAATTCAGTGTCACCAAGTGACTTATTCCTACAAATTGTGTGTTTTTGGACTGTGGTAGGATGCTGAAGTCCCCTAAGAGTACCCACACAGACATATGGATAACATGAAAACTCCACCCTATAAGGCCCCAGGCAGAAGGTGGATTTGAACCCAGGACCTTCTTACCTTCTTGTTGTGTGCCAACAGTGCTAACCTTTGCACCACCATGTTCCGTTCCGTCCGTTCCGTTCCTCACCTCTTGTCTTGTCTTGTCTTGTCTTGTCTTGTCCTTCCTCTCCTCTCCTCTCCTCTCCTCTCCTCTCCTCTCCTCTCCTCTGTAAAATGTATTTGATGTAAATTATTTTAGTTGTTTGGATTTTTGATAAAAAGAAACAGTGGCAGTATGTACGAATACTGGCCTTTGAAGGGTTAAAATACCCAAAAATACATATAATATTTGATATAGTTATTTCAGTCTTAAGTAGTTTTAAAAGACTGGATCATTTAAAGTGGAAACAATATTACTTTATAATGTTTTTTTTTTTTGGGTAGAGGACAGTATATGTCCTTAGGATCTCGAGTGTAAGTTCTTCACAAAACCTGATTGTCATGGTCCTGGGCCGGTGGCCCGGTGTTTTCTGTTTTTGTTTCCTGTTTCCCTGGTCCCTGATGTTTCTGCGTCTTCCTGGTCCTGTCCCTTCCTGTTTTATTTTGATAGTCCTGTGTTCCCCTTGTCTAGTGTCTAGCTTTGCTTCCCCCTGTGATTTTCCTGATTTGTTTCACCTGTTGTGTCCAGCTGTTTTCTCTTGCCCCGATTGCCCTCATGTGTTCTTAAGCCCTCCGTTTTCTTCCGTTCCTTGTTGCGTCGTCTTCATTGTGCCCTTCCGTGTTCCCCGTTCTGTGCTCCAGTTGTTGGTCTCCCTGCTTTGCACCGTTTTTTAGTTCTGTTTTTGTCCCTAATAAACCTGTGTATCCCCCTTACCTCTGTCCGGCGTGTTTCTGCATTTGGGTCCAGCCGTCATCCTGCCTGCCACACAGCTTTTCCATGACAGAACGACGCGATCACAATGGACCCCGCAGACACAGACAGGTACCGCGGCTCTCGCCTGGCTCGAGGAGGACCCGCATCGGTACGAGGTCCCCGGCGACGCCGCTCACCCCCTCCGCCTGCGGTGCAGGCCATCCGCACCGGTGGGCTGTCCCTGACACCCGGGACTTCGCTCGCGGGCCCCTCCCCTTCCTCGGCAGGGGGCCCAAACACGGAGGAGGGAAAGTCCCCGGCAGCGGAGGAGGGCACCCCCACAGCTTCCGGTGGCCGTTCCACCACCTGACCAGCCCGGTGGGGGGTTTCCGCTGGACCCCTGCGAGCGGGTGTTGGACCTCTGCCACAGATGGTTCCGGCAGCCCTGCGACGAGCAGGGGAGACAGCTGGCACGCAGTCTCCACGGGCTGTTGTGGGACTTCCCCGGGCTGATGGACACCATGCCCACACTGACGAGGGGCTATGTGGTGCACATTATGAGCTGGGCTGCGCTTCCGGTCCCTGCTCCAGCCCTAGCTCCCTCTCCGGTCCCTGCTCCAGCCCTAGCTCCCTCTCCGGTCCCTGCTCCAGCCCTAGCTCCCTCTCCGGTCCCTGCTCCAGCACTAGCTCCATCTCCGGTCCCTGCTCCAGCCCTAGCTCCATCTCCGGTCCCTGCTCCAGCCCTAGCTCCATCTCCGGTCCCTGCTCCAGCCCTAGCTCCCTCTCCGGTCCCTGCTCCAGCTCCCTCTCCGTCCCCTCCGCCAGCCGCCGTAGCTCCAGCGTCCCCTCCGCCAGCGGCCGTGGCTCCGGCTATCCCACAGCCAGCGGCCGTGGCTCCGGCTATCCCACAGCCAGCGGCCGTGGCTCCGGCTATCCCACAGCTAGCGGCCGTGGCTCCGGCTATCCCACAGCTAGCGGCCGTGGCTCCGGCTATCCCACAGCCAGCCGTCCCGTCAGCTGTCCCCCAGCTTCGGCCGGCCGTGGCGTTGCCGGCTTCCTCTCGGCCAGCCGTAGCGTCGCCGGCTTCCTCTCGGCCAGCCGTAGCGTCGCCGGCTCGTTCCCAGTCAGCTGTAGCCGCTCTGCTCCCTTTGGTCCCTTCACTCCCTGCAGCTTCGGTCCCTTCACTCCCTGCAGCTTCAGTCCCTTAGGTCCCTTCACTCCCTGCAGCTTCAGTCCCTTCGGTCCCTTCACTCCCTGCAGCTTCGGTCCCTTCGGTCCCTTCACTCCCTGCAGCTTCAGTCCCTTCGGTCCCTTCACTCCCCTCAGCTTCTTCAGTCCCTTCGGTCCCTTCACTCCCCTCAGCTTCTTCAGTCCCTTCGGTCCCTTCACTCCCCTCAGCTCCTTCACTCCCCTCAGCTCCTTCACTCCTCTCAGTCCCTTCACTCCCCTCAGTCCCCTCGGCTCCTTCACTCCCCTCAGTCCCCTCGGCTCCTTCAGTCCCCTCAGTCCCCTCGGCTCCTTCACTCCCCTCAGTCCCCTCAGCTCCTTCAGCTCCTTCAGTCCCCTCAGCAGCTCCTTCAGTCCCCTCAGCAGCTCCTTCAGTCCCCTCAGCAGCTCCCTCGTCCTCTGTCCCTTCAGCTCCCTCAGTTTCCCCAGTATCGGCCTTCCCGCAGCTGCAGCCAGCCGCTCCACAACCACCGTCCACACCACCTCCATCATTTGCCCCTCAGCCCGGGCCGTCAGGGGCCCCTACTCTTCTTCGCCGCCGCATGCCACGCGGCCGTCCGCCCGAGGGTCCCGCTCAGTCCGAGCCGTCAGGGGGCCCCGCTCGTCTTCGCCGCCGCTGCATGCCACGCGGCCGTCCGCCCGAGGGTCCCGCTCAGTCCGAGCCGTCAGGGGGCCCCGCTCTTCCTCGTCGCCGCCGCTGCTGGGAGCGCGGTCGGCCTCCCCCTTCGTCGCCTGGTGCTCCTCCTCTTCGTCGCCGCCGCCGCTGGGAGCGCGGTCGGCCTCCCCCTTTGCCTGCCCTTCCTCGTCGCCGCCGCCGCTGGGAGCGCGGTCGGCCTCCCCCTTTGCCTGCTCCTCTTCGTCGCCGCCGCCGCTGGGAGCGCGGTCGGCCTCCCCCTTTGCCTGCTCCCCTTCGTCGCCGCCGCTGGGAGCGCGGTCGGCCTCCCCCTTCTGGGGTGGACTCTGTTTTCTGGACTCTGGGGGCCTGGGTGGCCCCCTGATCTGTTCCTTTGTTTTTTGGGGGTTGTCTTGTTTTTCTTTTTTCTTTTTTATTACAGTAGGTGTCATGGCCCTGGGCCGGTGGCCCAGTGTCTTATGTTTTGTATTCAGGTCTGTGTCCTTGTTTCCCTGGTGTTTCCTGTTTTATTTTGGTAGTCTTGTGGT
Organism: Pterophyllum scalare; assembly: GCA_024447675.2. Lineage (NCBI taxonomy): Eukaryota > Metazoa > Chordata > Actinopteri > Cichliformes > Cichlidae > Pterophyllum > Pterophyllum scalare. Next base: position 20,793 of record JAMQGT020015145.1, read on the forward strand.
CCCTGTACGTTGTGTTTGGCTTTGCTCCCCTCTGTTGCCTGATTGTGTCACCTGTGTTCCCTCCTGTGTTCTATTCCCTCATCAGTCCTCTTGTGTATTTAAGCCCTTGGTGTTCCTTTGTTCTTTGTTCGGATCCTCGTCTGTTCGTCCATGTGATGTTGGCTAAGTGTTTAGTTTCGAGTTTTCAAGTTGTTTCGAGTTTTCGAGTTTAGTGTAGCTGGCCCCGACCAGCCCGCTCAAGGTTATTTTGAATAAATCAGTTGACATTCGTTTTCGTCCTGCGTCCTGCTCTGGGGTCCTCCCTGCCTTTCCTGCACCAGCCGTGACAGTAGGAGTCTTTGTGAAAGTGCTGTAACTAAGTTTAAGGATCTAATTCCTTCATTATTATGCTCTTCAGTGCCATGTGCCAACACAGTGCAGAGCAGCTACCTAAACTTTGCTCCCAGTGAGGTAGATTATCTCATCAATAGTTTTACATCCTCACTGAGTATGACTTTGGATACTGTGGCTCCTCTGAAAAAGAAAGCCTCAAATCAGAAGTGCCTGACTCCGTGGTATAATTCACAAACTCGCAGCTTAAAGCAGATAACCCATAAGCTGGAGAGGGAATGGCGTCTCACTAAAGTAGAAGATACTCATTTAGCCTGGAAAAAGAGTTTGTTGCTCTATAAAAAAGCCTTCCGTAAAGCTAGGACATCTTACTATTCATCATTAATTGAAGAAAAAAAGAACAACCCCAGGTTTGTTCTCAGCACTGTAGCCAGGCTGACAAAGAGTCAGAGCTCTGTAGAGCCGAGTATTCCTTTCACTTTAACTAGTAATGACTTCATGGATTTCTTTACAAATAAAATTTTAGACATTAGAGAAAAAATTATTCAAAACCATCTCCAAGATTTATCTTCATGTTCGGCTGCTTTCAGCACTGCAGGTATTTGCTTAGACTCTTTGGCTCCAGTTGATCTTTTGGAGTTAACTTCAGTCGTTACAGTAGAAGCCACTTAAAGTTGCCGCTCCCAGCCGGCTGGAAGTCCCCCTCCCTCTTCTGGGCATATCTACTTCCCAGTATGAACACACCCCTTTCCCTCGATTGCAGAGTGTCACCAAGAGATGGCGCTTTCTTCACAAAAACTTTGACTTCTGTGATTCACAAATGTTTTGTTAACATTTCATGTCGAAGTATTTTCACTGTCTAAAACAAAGCTGCAACCAATGGTGGAACAAGTTTGGAAAATCTCAAATAGATTGATAAATTTTTAGTCAGTATGACCTTTCACACATTTTCCACTGCAAATCACCAAACATTCTTTTGATCAATTTATTTTTGTGAATCTAATAACTAAGTAAATAAATAAATAGTTTTTTTAAGTAGTGCTGCACTGAGCAATCTAAGTACTGAGTAATCTAAGTCGAAGTCAGTCAGTGCAGCTTCGCAGAATTCTGACACCGCTCTCTGAGGTCGGTAGCTGCCTTCACTGTCGCCAGCTACCGACCTCATCTGGGTCCTGTAGACAAAAACATCAGACCAAAACACACATTCTTTTCCACTAACTCATCAGCATGTGATTTTGTTGTTTCTCTACGATGTGATTTTATTTCTGTCTCCTGTGCAGTGTTATTTCAACACCTTCACCTTGTTGTGAAAATTAATGCTGTGATATGCTGCTTGATACTACAGTTCTATGTAAATTGTTATATTTATGGTATGTCTACTGTGCAGCTTATTTACACTCCTTCTTTCACTGGAACACACAGTGGAACATTATCATTCATGAATTAGACCAGTGCTAACTTTATGGACGTGGGGGCAGGGAAACAGGTGATGTGACTGAGAGCAAAGCTCATGGTGCTTTCCGGAAAAACAGGGTGTTCAAAGACCACCAATAAAAGCCAGCTTAGAACACTTTATGAATTCTGTAAATTTAAGATTTTCCAAGTTGACATTCAGTTTTTGGTGGGTTATTTTTTTTTTGGTGTTGAAATTGAGAGTTTCTTCCAAGTAGAACCATCTCCCAGCTTGGATTCGGGAGACAGACACCCTCTCTATTTTCAAGATTAGGCTTAAAACTTTCCTTTATGATCAAGCTTATAGTTAGGGCTGGATCAGGTGATACTGAACCCTCCCCTTAGTTATGCTGCTATAGGCCTAGGCTGCTGAGGGGGGGGTCCCATAATGCACTGTTTCTTCTCATTCACCTTTATTTACTTGTTTATACTTCACTCTGTATTTAACCATTATTATTAATCTCTGCCTCTCTTCCTCAGCATGTCTTTTGTCCTGTCTCTCTCCCCTCAGCCCCAACCAGTCGCAGCAGATGACTGCCCCTCCCTGAGCCTGGTTCTACTGGAGGTTTCTTCCTGTTAAAAGGGAGTTTTTCCTTCCCACTGTCGCCAAGTGCTTGCTCATAGGGGGTCGTTTTGACTGTTGGGTTTTCTCTGTGTTATTGGAGGGTCTTTACCCACAATACAAAGCGCCTTGAGGCGACTGTTGTGATTTGGCGCTATACAAATAAAATTGAATTGAAATTGAATTGAATTGAATTGAATTGAATTCTTATCAAGCACACAGCTGTTCATAGTTTTGAATCACAGGCTCAGAATATGCTGGGTTTTTTTCTGCACTTTTGAGTTTATGGGCCCAAAACTATGGAACGGTCTACAACTACAATTACATTTAGCTGACTCTGTAGATCTTTTTTCTTAAACCAGGCTTTTTGTTGATCCTTTAACTGATTTTAATTTATTTTGCATCTTAATTTGTTTTTGTATAGTTTTTGTGGCATTTAATTTACCATTGTACTCTATTTTATGTACAGTGCTTTGACTCATCTGTGAAAGACACGATATAGACAAATCTTACTCACTTTCTCACATAGTTGGATGGTTACCATGGTATCATTCTGTAGAAGCTCCACAGACTTTGTTGAATTCATTCTTCCTGGTACTGTCACGTAACTTTGCTCTTTCCTATCTCATTTTTACTTTGGAGGCAAACATGTTTTCATGACAGAGGAGCAGCAGAAGTATTTGACAACAATGAAGAAACGATTCTCTGAAAAACGCAACACTGTACCAGAACCGAAGGTGAGTTTAGATGTAGTTCTCCAATCTTTCTCAAGGTCTTTCAAAGTTCATCTTTGGACACTTACTTGTTTTTTTTAATCTAAGCATATAAAGTCTCCAAAGTCAAAGGATGGACCAGTGTTGTGTCTATATATAACAGACAACTTAGCAAAGAACCTACAGGGGTTGGACAATGAAACTGAAACACCTGGTTTTAGACCACAATAATTTATTAGTATGGTGTCGGGCCTCCTTTTGCGGCCAATACAGCATCAATTCATCTTGGGAATGACATATACAAGTCCTGCACAGTGGTCAATGACATATACAAGTCCTGCACAGTGGTCAGAGGGATTTTAAGCCATTCTTCTTGCAGGATAGTGGCCAGGTCACGATGTGATGCTGGTGGAGGAAAACGTTTCCTCACTCGCTCCTCCAAAACACCCCAAAGTGGATCAATAATATTTAGATCTGGTGACTGTGCAGGCCATGGGAGATGTTGAACTTCACTTTCATGTTCATCAAACCAATCTTCCACCAGTCTTGCTGTGTGTATTGGTGCATTGTCATCCTGATACATGGCACCGCCTTCAGGATACAATGTTTGAACCATTGGATGCACATGGTCCTCCAGAATGGTTCAGTAGTCCTTGGCAGTGACGCGCCCATCTAGCACAAGTATTGGGCCAAGGGATATGGCAGCCCAAACCATCACTGATCCACCCCCATGCTTCACTCTGGGCATGCAACAGTCTGGGTGGTACGCTTCTTTGGGGCTTCTCCACACCGTAACTCTCCCAGATGTGGGGAAAACAGTAAAGGTGGACTCATCAGAGAACAATACATGTTTCACATTGTCCACAGCCCAAGATTTGCGCTCCTTGCACCATTGAAACCGACGTTTGGCATTGGCACGAGTGACCAAAGGGTTGGCTATAGCAGCCCGGCCGTGTATATTGACCCTGTGGAGCTCCCGACGGACAGTTTTGGTGGAAACAGAAGAGTTGAGGTGCACATTTAATTCTGCCGTGGTTTTATGTTTTTTGGATACAATCTGGGTTAGCACCCGAACATCCCTTTCAGGCAGCTTTCTCTTGCATCCACAGTTAATCCTGTTGGATGTGGTTCGTCCTTCTTGGTGGTATGCTGACATTACCCTGGATACCGTGGCTCTTGATACATCACAAAGACTTGCTGTCTTGGTCACAGATGCGCCAGCAAGACGTGCACCAACAATTTGTCCTCTTTTGAACTCTGGTATGTCACCCATAATGTTGTGTGCATTGCAATATTTTGAGCAAAACTGTGCTCTTACCCTGCTAATTGAACCTTCACACTCTGCTCTTACTGGTGCAATGTGCAATTAATGAAGATCGGCCACCAGGCTGGTCCAATTTAGCCATGAAACCTTCCACACTAAAATGACAGGTGTTTCAATTTCATTGTCCAACCCCTGTATATTACATTGTATCTTTAGGCACATGTTACTAGCAGCCTTTCATTTTACTTGAATCTATGAAAATTTCCAAAGATTACACAGTTTGACGGCATAAAATAGTATTTTTGAACCAACAAGGTGATTTCCAAGGAGCTGTTAGTTTAAAATATTTCAACATGGTGTGCAGTGGTCCTTAAAGAAATCAGATAAAACTGGACATTTGGAGGACAAAAGAAGAAGTGTGAGGCCTAAAAAATTATCTGCAGCAGATGAACAGTATCTGAAAGTCACATCTTTGAGAAACAGGCACAAACAGGGAGAAAAGGCTGAGGTATGCCAGGTTACACAAGAACTGGACAGAAAATCAGTGGCAGCAGGTCTGGTGGAGTGGAGGAAGTAAGGAGAGAGGTCAAACTGATAAACTGTTTGTGATGTCCTGTGACTGACTGACTGACAGCCTGTTTAAGACTTGACTTTAACCAGAACATTTCTCTTCTGTGTCTCCAGAATCGGTGCCTGGCTCTGCTCTTTGACCTAGTAACCACTCTGTACTTTGAGATCTTCATGGTGGTGGTGATCTGTTTGAACATGGTAGTTCTAATGGTGGAGACTGATGATCAGAGTGTTGAAAAGGGCAGTGTAATGATCTGGATCCATTTCATCTTTGTGGTCATATTCCTCATTGAATTTATCCTAAAGATCATGGTGCTCAGAAAACATTACTTCAGAAATGGCTTGAACATCATCGACTTCATGGTTCTCATTTTGTCCATTGCAGGTGAGTCCCACACAGAGAAACATCTTCTATTCTAATAGATAGCCCGATCTGTTTGGTTAGACAGTTACTGTAAACATCGTAGGGCTGTAACAGGAAGTACAATGTTCCTTGTTTTTACTCTAAATGTATTTATTGAGTATGCTCCCTGAGACACAGATGTTCTGTCATCAGTTTAGATGATGTGTAGTGGCTTTATGGTTTTTCCATAGAGTGACTTAGCAATCACACTAATCAAAAAATATTTTATTTTACAAATTAATAATAACAGAGTTGTTTTAGAGGAAATGTTATCATACTGAATACATTTTTCTAATATATTTAATATCCTATTTTAATTAGAAGTATTATGATGAACACAAAAGTCATACCCAATATACATTTATCTAACAGTACACATTATCATCATACATCCAAAGATGAAAACATGTTCATTTTACATGCTATCAAACTGTATAAAACAGACTTAAGTACTAGTCCATTGTACTGCTGTCTTAGTCAGGAGAGTGAATGGAGCGAAGAGGTGGTCAATGGATTATCTGGTTGTGACTTATGCCGGATTTTATTTTTGAAATGTTGTAAAACAAAGAACAACTCATCAAGAACTGTATAAAGTATATTTCAATGGAATGTTCATGATCTATCTTTTTATATTTTGAAGAAAAAATAGAAACATATCAATAAAGTGTCATAATTGAACATATTTCTACTATTGAGACTTATAATGTATGAATGTCAACGCAATCTAATGTGAATCTCAATCTTCATAGCAGCTTGAATGAATAACAAATTAAAAGTCATGAGATGCTTTTTCAGAGACATTAAAAATTGCTTAAAATCACTGAAATTAACTTAAAATAAATGAAAAAGTAACG